>OMNN01028119.1:0-16661 GCA_900302755.1 Chromis chromis
GGTATGCAGAGTAGGTCAGTGAGCGGGGCAGGGAGATGGTCACGGTGGCTTCGTGTGCATCATCGCCATTTTTATTGGTCACATTGACCTCCAAGGCGATGTCCTTTTGGTCGCTGAGCGAGATCACTGGTATACCATTCTCCCTTCAAACAGACAAGTTATGAGCCTGTTAGCAGATGAGTTTGTGCACATGCAAAGTCTTGTGTAAGAGGCAATGTAGTAACCCTCTCTCCCCAAAATAAAAGAACACACTTAAAAATAAAATCAAAAGCAAGTATGTGTGTGTTCTTACTGTTTTAATGGCGTGAACCTATCTGCATCCGTTGACCTGTGACCGTAGCGACCTGTCACCTCCAATTTGCTCTGACACACATTGTCTTTGCCACATCCCTCTTTCAGGAAATTCACCTACAATCACATTAACACACATAAAACAAACAGAGACAATGGGAACAAGACGTCCACAGCGAAATGATGAGATAATGCATTGATTTTCACCATACCCACCTCTGATCGAGTTGTCATTGGCTCATTGGCGTCCAGGACAGGAGTCAGTGGAGCTGCCTGCTGTCTCCGTTTACGTTTGGCGTTCTGTATTTCCACAGACAAGTCGATGGGGATTCCACGTAGCTTGTCTCGAATATTTTCCTGCGGGACGACAACGTCACACAATGTCACCCTCGAGCCACAATACGCTTTGACAACTGGAGAACACAGACGTTTTCACTACCTGCACAGCAAGTTTGCGTGTGAGGCACAGTTGCTTTCCTTGGCCGTCTATGTTTATTGTCCCCTTTGATTCATAGTTATGTTCAGCGTTGGGGTCCTCGATGAAGGTCACCCTGGGAATAAGACCGAGGTTCCTGTAGTCAGCATCGGCCTCGAGGGAGTAAGCCACCGCTACATGGGACAGAGGAGGGGACACAGTATAAGTGGAAGGAGTAAAAAAAAAACTAAAAGAACTATTGTTAGATGCTATTGGTTTATGCATTTACTGACAATAAAGTCCTTTTCAAACATGCTCTTGTTTCCATTAATCTGACGGCATCTGAACGTGTCAGCTTTGTGTCCAAATGAACGCACAAGCAACAGTGTTTCAAGTTGTGTGAAGTGATTTCAGGAAGGTTTCTTCCTCATGTCAGCACCCAAGACATCACAGAGAGAAGATGTGTGTGCCAAAATCACAAAATACCTTTCACTTTGTTCTACAACTTTCAATCTATTCGGCTATTCCATGTAAGCATCTCCAAAGAGAGAGAGGAGTGGCTGCATTTACGCATGGGATCAATTGTGCCAGTAACTTTATGAAGTAATTGTAAATTATCCCTGACATGGATGGATCAGGATCCAATGGCAAACCACACTGTGTACTTTTCTTCACAAACGTTTCTTGATCAGACAGGTGAGCAGTTTATCAGCTGCAGTTAAATCATTTGTTACAAAGTGGTCGTCTTCAGGTCGAGTCCTAAGCTCCCTCACACCTGTCTGCATTTTTTTTTTGTTTAACTGGTGGTAAAGTAGTAGTTACATTATCACCACATAATGAAAACCTCTTCAGTGGTTAGAGAAATCAGAAATAAAGTTGGCTGTTTGTTATTTGGACAGTTTTCGCATTAATGACATACTGTACATTGTGTGTACCGCAGCTCTCTCCGGCATTGGTAGGTTTGTCTGAATGAAGTTGTGAGGAACATTTACAGAGAAGAAACCTATGTCCAACTAACAGAATGCCGTCACACTAATGGACTGAGGAAGCAGTATTGCTACATATCCAGTGACTGAAAGGGCTTAAAAAGACTTACTCAGTCTGGGAGAGTAGTTCTTGGGGTTGGCAGTGTAGGTGAAGCAAGCCTCAACAGTCAAGCTGTGGACAAAGTGTAGAATTTAGTGAATTTAGTAAAATCATGGCTGTGCTTAATGATTAAACACTAATGTCCCTTTACAGGCTGAAACTTTCAGCAGAAACACAACAAACGAAACTAAGGACACGCGTACCAGAAGCTGTTGCCACAGTTCTTCTTGGTCAGGTCAATTTCGCTCGGTGAGAACTTGATTTCCTTCTTGATTTTAATAACTGGACGGGCTCTGGGAAGACAGAACTCAGTGAGCATCTCAGCTAACATGATGAGAGACACGTGAACGGATTAATGTACAAGCCTGCTCACCTGTAGACAAAGACAGCATCTGACAGAGATCCAACAGCCAGGTCTGGATAGGTGTTCTTATCCAGGTCCATGTTGCCCGCCAAAGAGTAACCAAACAGCGTCACTCCTAAAGGCTGGCCAGACAGCACCTAAAGCAAAAAGAACAGTTTGATTACGGCAAATCACTGTTCAGCATTTATTATTTAAATTTATGCCAAGCTTGTCATAAAAAAAAGAATTCAAGCCCAACAACAAACAAACCAAAAAAACATTAACAACTTACATGCTGCAGCAAAATTACATGTGAGAAGTTAGTTAGTTATTCCACCAGTTTATTATGTACCTGTGCAGCTTTTTTAGAGAACTGTCCTGTGGCTGATCCATGGAAGATGTGAACATGCCCTGCACCATTATCTTCATAAGGAGCTCCCACTGCAAAATCTGACAGCAAGAAACACAGGCAGTGTGGTTATACATTTTGTTCACAGAACAGGCATTAAGAATGATTAGTAGACAGCACTATACACACGGACATGCACAAATACTGCATCCTCACCATGTAAACCATCCTGATTGATGTCTCCCAGGTTTTCCACAGCCAGGCCAAACATGGAGTCCTGAGGTCCGTCTATTCTGGTGGGTGTGACTTTGTCCCATTTGCCAGCTTTGTTGATGTAGATGTACACAGCTCCTCCAATTTCCCCATCCTTCTCAAAGTACTGAGGTGCTCCCACCACTATGTCCTGCCAGCTAACAAGCAAGACCATTTCATGTCCATGTGTCACAGTAACGGTAATGAAAGCACTTTTCAAAGCAGGATTTACAGGTTGTGTACGTCTTTGCGCATCACTCACCCATCCCCGTTGAGATCCAGCACAGCCAGATCGTAGCCGAAAGACGAGGCCAGCCCCTCTCCTTCCAGGGTGTACTCTTCTAGCAGGATGTTGCTCGTGGCGTCGCCTTTCTTCAACAGCACCACAGCTCCGCTGTGGTTCGCTCTGGGAGCTCCCGCTACCACCGTCAGCTGACCCTTCTTGGTCAAACTCTTCCCTGAGTCCAGAGAAAAACCTGCGAGAGAAGGGACAGACTCAGTTAGGTGCTTGAATATGCTTCTTTGTGTAAATAGAACACGGTGAAGGTTGAATATTTTACCCAGGTAGCTGTTGGGAGCAGCAGGAACCAGCTCAGGGTTCTTTTCGTTCTCATCTCCTGCCTCAAATGGACCATCGTCATAAATGCCCATTTCCAGGAAAGTGTCATTCTTCTGTTCCAAGCGTACCACACCTTAATAAGAGGGGGTAAGATGGAATAGATTTGGCTTGTTAAAAAAAGTAAACAAAGCCCATAACACAGTAATCCTAATTGAAAAGGCAATGAGGAACAGATGACAGGAAAATAGCATCATTGCCATCCACTCTATCATACAAACTAAACACGATAAATCAGGTATATGTGCTGGTAGGGCCTTTTACATGTCACGCATCCACATACATGCTGGACTAACTACCTTTCCAGTTGTAAGCTCCGGGAGCTCCAAAGATGAGGTAGTGGTAATCGTTGTCGAAAGTAGCAGAGATGCCCTGCTGGCAGGAGCCAAACATCTCGTGGCCTCTGGGACGGCTGTCGCAAAAATGCCAGCTGCCTCCATCTTCACTAGATATGGGATCGATTGTTAAGTCCTGACTCAGAACATAGCAGCGACCGATGATGTCACGGGACTCAATGGCCGTGTTCACATTGTTCCGACGCTGGTAGCGATGGGCACAGGTCTAACAGGGAAACAGATGCAATGAGGTGTGTTTAAGTGAGAGAAAAAAATACATCTGTAGCAACTGTTGTGAATATCTGTTGATTTTAAGACACCTGATTGGGCCTGATTGTTGGTAATAATGAGTTAATACAAAGACAGTCTTACCACAATCTTGCCTCCTGGCCCCTGACTGTTGACCGTCACTCCCATCCACTGGTTCTCTTTGCTTTCCCTGGTTAGATCCTCTACACAAGGAAAAACATCAGCAACAACAATAAGACGCAAAAAGGATCATGTGTGAGATTTTGGTGGAAAAAAAAAAGTCTGAAATAGCCAAACACATATTAAAGAACTGCACGTGTCAGCAGATATCTCACCTTCATCATCAAATTGAACTCTGGTGCATTCAGTGGAGGTGGAGCTCATGTCACAGTTGTACAGCCCTCCTGTCACTTTAGCTTTTTGACCACTCAAGGCTTTTGCTCTGGGAGCGCCAACCAACAGTCTGCAACACAATCAAATCTGTGACTTAGCATGAGGAACACTCTGGCATTTCTTCCACTTGCACATTCCATTATATCAAACATTCCAGTCTACAGTACCACACAGCCGACACATTCACACACACCGACAAACACACATCCGCCACCAAACTGATGTTCCATGTCCTCACAGTCCAACAAAGTCAAAGACCCCTTTCAGCCGCCTGCTGTGGATGATTGAACCAGGCTGTCTGTCTCTCTCCGTGCACACACACACACACACACACACACACACACACATATAAACACAGACGCTGCCTTTGTGGGCCAAGGACAAGGGCAAATGTCACACCCAAGCCTTGACGATGGCATGCAGTTCCCATGGTCTCCTACAGAGTAAATCAAACAAGTCAACAATGTCATCCTCTGAAATGATGCTTTGTGCAGGTTTACAGTGGGGCACATACACACTGATCTTCTCTCTCTGTGTATGTTCCAGGATCTCTCTCTCTCTGGTTTGCTTTGTCTGTCCAATGACCTTCAGAGTTAACGTTGGACAGCGGTCTGTCTTCGCCAGATGAGATTAAGCAAAGCCATTTTTAGCTGGAACACAAAGCATTCTCAGATATACACATACACAAACCATATGGGAGGGAATTTACTGAGACATAAAGCAGAGTGAGGAGTCCTAATGTGATCAGCATGTTTGCAGTGTAGACCTCAAGAATCAACAACGCTGGCTGCATATGGGAGATGATGTCAAACTATAAAGGCCGCATAAATCACTATGAATATTCAGCAGGCATGATGGGGATTAGCAACAACAATAAATCACAAAATAAGGCTTGTTGTAACTTTTCACATAGTTACACACAGTCTCTTAATGCTGAGATGTATTCAAATGTGTTCTTTAACCCTGAGAAAATTTCATTTCATTTCATCCCATTTTAACCACTGGATTGGTTTGGCCTTACTTCGAAAACCAGAGCGCTATAATTTGAACCATTATCCAGCCGTTAAGTGTGCAATCCAGCCTTTTGTAAATTATAATGGGAGTGACTGACACTTGACATTTGATACCACACAGTCTGAAGTCATCTCTTCATCTCTACGTGCAAAAACGTACCAAAGAGACAACATGTTTTAACACTAAGTGAAATTGGTGGAGGCTTTAAAATTGAGCCTGTTTTGAATGAGTCATCACTTCAAAGAGAGGATAACTCTCACAGTGAGTCCCAGGTGGGCACATCTCCACTCCCATTATCCTATGAGACACATGAAGTCTGGAAAATGGAAGGAAAAAAGACACAAAGATAATACTGGACGGCAGTCTAAAGAATGAATGCATAGTCACATGCCTCTTTCAGCTGTTTTCTTTGGGGTAAATGCAACTAAGAATAGAGCAACCAGTGCCTGGACATTACTTAGTTATTACATATGATTCAAATTACTAAATCAATTACATAGGAATCTGAATTGTGAGATGATTCATACATGTTTGGACATGCATCTTAATTGCAACACATTAGAATAATCTTTTGCAACGGAAGTGTGAAGTGCTGACATGATGTGTCAGTGAGTGGCACTGTGATAAAGCCGACCTGCTGCTCCACAGACTGTGACCCAGCTGTTTATCTAATCATTTACCACCAGCAGAGGAAGCCCCAACATGCAGGCTTAGACTACAGGAAGGACTAAGACAAACACAGTGAAAGGGTGTGTATGTCTGCGTCAAAGCGGACAATGACACACACATGCTGGCGGTGGCAGTCGGACACATTTTCCCTGCACAGGACAACACAGCGACCAGCGCAGAGTGGTCATCCCATTGAAAGAGGTGTGTTGGGGGATTTTTTTTTTTCAGCAGCAAACTGCCTGCCGGCGAGGGCACAGCCCGTCGCATAGCAACAGCCAGTGGCACCCTATCAACTAGAGGCGTTCACTTCCAAATGGGTTGCAGATCCAGAGGTTCATGACATGTGTTACCCAACTTCTCCCTCCATCCATCTGCCAAGATCGCAGAATCCGATCGGTTGAATAATGCCTGTATTTGGTGCCCAGATGTAAAACTGATTTATGCTCCTCTCGGCATTCTTTCATCCATCACGTCTTTCTTTTCTCCAGCTCCTTTCTCTTTGATGTCGGATAACCTTAACTAACCTGAGGGGGAAAGGGGGGTGGGGGGAGGACTAAATCTGACTTTCATGCTTGTTCTCTATTAAATAAACCGACTACATACACTCACACAAAGTTAGCTCCAGTATTAAACTTCTCAGTCTCTTCTTTTACACAGAGCAACATTATTACTGAACCTGCTGACATGTGTTGCTTTTTTCTCCCTCACAGCCTCTCCACATATCCTTTACTCTTCCTTCTGCATCTATGCATCTCTCCAGACTCATTTTATTTTCAAAAAACCTACACATACATATGCATTTACTTTCTCCCACACATTTCTCACACTCGGCCCAAGCTCTTAAACTTCCCAACACTCTGACTCTCCTCCTCCCTCCTCTCCCCACTCATGCATTTTGCACTTTCTCTCTTGATTTTATTATACAGACAGATAGCTCCATCTGGCAATTATGACCGAGCATGGAATGTAACACACACACACACTCGCAGGCACAGATGTGTGCACACATTCATGTTCAGGTCCTGCCCTCTCCAGCAGGTACATGTATCACTCATCCCTGCACGTAAAAAGGACTTAAAAAGCTGTGGAGTGTATAAGTCTGACTGAAAGTTGGCATGCATGTCTGGCAAAGGATTGTGACTCACAGTGAACACACACCCAGCAGTGAGGAGACAAACATGGGTGGGGGGAAAGACACAAGTACACACACGTTACTTCAGCACAATGGACATTTGTGAACTGTTATGGGGATGAAGAATCACAGTGAGCACAAAAAATCTATGTCTTCTTTTTTTGCCTCAGGTTAGGAACGTATCAAGCAGCACTCTGAGCCCTCTGACACTCTTCCAAATGACTGACAACAAGGCAACGCCTCGGTGCTCAGCCACAGCATGCATCAGCACCATTAAAACACACCAAACAGGCACTCACACATCCACAGGCAGCACATGTGCACACACACACACTCACATACGGCGTCCATAGTGAGAGCACATTCCACCTCTATAACAGCAGCGTGAACAGCAAAACAAACATGGCTCCAACATGCACACACACATCCAAACACACACACGTAACGCAACATGCTCCCGATGGGTCACACCCAAGTGATAATATGACAATAGACTCAATCAACAAACTATGTCAGCTATTAGTGACAATTAGTGGCTATTAGTCACAATTTAATATAAATTCTTGTTGACCAACAGAACAGAACTCTCTATCATCGCACATGATGAAGAAAACCAGCATATCTTTATATTTAAGAAGCCAGAACAAGCATGTTTCAGCAGCTGACACCTCCACTAACAACTCAGCCGACATTATTCCTACATGTATGTGTTGTTTTATAAGCCACAGAATCCAACTGTGTTCTGTTTTCTTGTATTTAACTTTACAACCTGCAGCAAGGGGGGGAGGACTTGTGTGGCAGCTTTGGTCTCGTGCCGATCACCATGTGTCTTTCATTTAGACACAGCTGGAAACTAGGACAGTAACTGCCACTATGTGTGTGTATGTGTGTGTAAATGCGCAGCAGCAGTAGCAGTAGCAGAAGTGTGTAAAAGTTTAAAAACTACATTAAACATCTGCGGAGGAGGTTTAAGACCTGCAGATTCTTAATAACTGGGAGTCTAAGTAGCGCAGCCTATCTTACTGTTGGTTGGTGACCTTCAGGTATTAGCTGAACAAACACAAACTGCTGCACAGTTTTGTCCTTTTTGTTGACCGGGCACAAGGTAGGAAAGCCTGAGTATTGATCTTTTCTGTGTAATAAAAGCACTTTACACAATAAACCCCAAGATTTGATTTTGATCCTCACTAGAAGCACTCACGCTGTCTGCACTACTGCTAATTTACAATACTTTAAAATGCAAGTACATTGACTCAAATACCGTGATAACTACACTTTACCTTAGTACTTTAGATCATGCTTCAGTACAGTACAGTTCATAGTGGCATTTTACTTCATACTCTACTACATGTATTTGACAGTTGCTTGTGAAAGAATATTTTCACAGTGTGGCATTGCTACTTTTACTTCCTCAAAACTTCCTCAACCACTGATTATAGAAATGCAACACAATTTGAAGTTGCTTAATCACAAATACTGACAACACATAGTTCTGTGTGGTTCATCATAGCACAGATTTCAAGGGGGATGCAGGGGATATGTCTCTGTTAGTACTTAGAACATTTGTCACCCTAATAACAGCATTTTCCTTCACATATGTAAGACATTTTCACCATCAATCAAAGCCAAAAAGAGAAACTAGTGCATGAAAATTCACCCAAGAGCAGGAAATTCAGTGGTTTCACATCAAATTTTCCTTGGGGAGGACAGCCGGTCACAATCTACGCCCCTGTCTTGTAGAACACAGTGAAAACAAGCTTCCCAGATGAGAGACTGCTCAGTTTATATTCAGGCTATTCAAATCGGTGACCACTTGATGGCAGTTAGCCTTTATGCAGAATGACAAACCCTCCTGTGAGACAATGCACATTAACATGCCAGTAGTGATTCAGTGACCTGTTTTTGGCCTACACAGCTTCACCTAAAAGCACCTCAGACGAAAAGTCAGCAAAAAAAATGTGGGCGCATACACGTGGGCGCGTGCACACACAAGAAAACAACTGTGGACGTTTAATAACAAAATTTAAAACTTACAAATAGGTCACCTTAAAGAAAACATTAACAAGCAGTTAGACTCAACAGGTGTTTTAAAGGTACAGTGTAGTTTTTGAATTTGCTTTGAAGCTACCTGCGACATACCTGAGCTCAACTTTTAGAAATCTCGCGATATTTTAACTTAAACGTCTTTAAAGAAGTAGGTTTAATAGGATTTTATTATCTCGTAGCGGCTCTAACAACCTGAAGTGAACTTACACTGCTGTGATATTTTAATTACACGAAGTTATTTAGAGAGAGAAAGGCGTTTCTGAAGCTAACACGACGCCAAAGTAAGTTAACAACCTCTAAACATGTTTTTCCCCCCCCATAAAACAAAACTCTTACATTCTCTTATCCACCGGGTTGAGCTGCCAGTGCATGGCGAGAGAGAAGCCGAACAGGCTGCCCGGGTCCCCGTTCTTCCTCAGGACATTGTCCGTGTCCAGGTTGAAAGCCGACAGTCGCCCACATCCTAAGAAAAAGGCGACCAGCCAAAGTCCACAGGTGAAGCAGCCCTCCATGGAAAACTCCCTTGAACTAGTAAGAGGTGAGACCTTAGTGCAGGAGGTGCTGAGAGCTACTGACGGACTGCTGCGGGGCTGAATGTGGTGCACTTGTAGCCGCCCCTCCCACCGGCCTCTCCTGGAACACACACACCATCCCACCACACCTCAGGTTCCATGAAATCCAGCTTTCATTGTCAAGTTTGCTTCAGTTAGGGGCCATTAATTCCTTGTTAGTTTGCAGCAGGTCAAGAGTGTAATCAAAGTGGGTCATAGATGCCTGAGGCTGCCAACAAATGCATGTACAGCAGCAGAAATATGGTGCTTCAGGCTGCACTGGCAGTAAATCTCTGAGTATAGCACTGTAATAAAGGCTGCTGTTTCTCCCTTGGAAACAGGCGTAAACAAAACATATCCGAAGTCGCACAAGAGGGAAAATATTGGCAAAAAAAACCCCCAGTGACATGAGGGTGACATGCTTTCACAGTAAGTTGTGTTTACTGAGATCAAACATCCATCCAAGAAAGGGCAGAGGCAACACACTGGGAGAGAAGTCATTCAATACAGTCATTTTCTGTAAACGCTCAGTCCAGGCAACAATTGTAACACAATGAGATAAAGTGGGAGTGACAGCGAAGACACAAATCTGGATCAAAGCAAGAGAAGAAATAGAAACATGCTGCAGCAACTGGTGTATTTGCAATTCAGTAGCCGTCCTCTGCAACCACAGCCCAGAAATGCAGAGCTAGAAATTAGTTAAAGTTGCATTCCCTCTGGCATAGTCGCTCAGATCATTACATAGCATCACCGCAGGGCCTGTGTCATCATTAGATGAGTCACGGAGCCAGAAGCAGCCGGAGACCGGACTGGGCACAGACCGGCACATTAACACACTCCCTTACTAGATGATTTTCAAGGCATTCCATGAGACGCTGACCCAAAGCTTGTCCCCGCAACACAGCACTGCAAGCAGACAACGCCGGCTTTGTCTGCGCACAGAGAAAGAGGGCAGACAGAGAAGGGAGAGGGGTGAAAGAAACTGCCCACATACAGTACTATAAAAGGCACAAATAATGGTGGAAGAGGGGAGAGTAGGAAGGGAAAAGGGCAGGGGAAGAATGTGGTGTCTGTACAGGTCTGTTATCTGCTTAAGTCTTCATTAGTGAGCTTTGGAAAGATTGAGCAAAGATCAGCTGGTTCAGCATTACTTAGACTGATTTTTTTAGTGAACATATGAGGAAATAAGGTGCATTTGAAATGTAGCTGCACACAAGAACAGAGTAATTCAATCAGAGTTTCACAAATGTCGGGTCACATGTGAACCAGATGTCCTGATAATATGAGTCAAAATCTCATTCTTGAACATGATAACATGATGGAATCCCTAAATCATGTGACCAACTGCCTGTTAGCTGTGTTTGAGCTCTTCTGTTTTTTCCTTTTCCAGATTTGCTGGTAGGCAGGAACTGGATGATCACTGGGGATTCATGACTCTGCAGCAGGTCAGAAACAGAACCCGGCCTTATCGCTGATAAGAGCAGCAGCGTTTGAAGTGAGGTGAGGTGTGTTAGCTTAGCTCGCCCTTTGTTTGTGCTTTTTTTTTTTTTTTTACAGTAAACATCCGTATTCCCAAAGTATATTTGCGTATATGAGTGTATTATTTATACAGCTCTAACAGAAGCCCCCCAAGTAACAGACATATCTCTCAAATGACAGCTGTTTATGTTGTTTCTTGACTGCTACAGAAACATATTCCCAGATTGTGTTTATTGGATTCTTTCAGTCGTTTAACTTCACATATCACAGCCTGCCAATATTCTTATCCGTCCTAAGGTCACACGTCTTGTATACACATAAACAGACTGAAAGGCCACTGCAGCTACAGTCAAGCCCGAAATTATTCATACCCCTGGTAAATTTGCCATGCCACTTTTTGTTCAAATGTAAATAAAAGCTCAGAAATGAATAATTTCAGGCTTGACTGTACATGCAGCGTTGATTGTGGGACAACAAAGGTGCACAAATCGTTGTGAGTCAGCAACAAAGTATTAAGTCTGTAAACAAAAACAATGAGAATACTGATAAGGTACCAGAGAAGAGACTGTAATATTAACCAGTATCAAATGATCAGTTACGTTTATATCTCTAAGTTGGCTTACTCATCTCTGAATCATTTCTGATTAACTCTATCAAGAACTAAATGGCACGCAATCATAATTAACCACTTATTGCATACATATTATTGACTACTATTCAGTCTACATCTTAAAAAGTGTTCAGTGTTAAACAAAATATGAATTTCCTCGCACACACTGCTTATTATTTTAATTACCTCTACCCAGAATTAAGAACTGAGTCATGTGTACTTCCCCGTGTACAGCGTGTTTGGTATTACGACAGCAGAGGAGCAAAAACCTTCCCTCGGGTGAAATCAATCTTCTCTGACACACACGAGTTAAAAACGCAGCGCCTGGACTCGCCCGAGCCACAGCCCAGTGTTTGTTCTCAAAGCTGCAGCTCCAGGTACACTGAAGGAACGCTCACTCACCTGAGGGTGTGGCACAGTGAGCAGTTTATGACGCTGTAGAAACATATAGCCTTGGGACACCGATAAACACGCACACAAAGCAGTTTCATAATCGTGCTGAACTCCAAAGCCAAGATCTTTCACAACTGCAACACATTAACTCGCTGCACTTTCTCTGAGAACAATTAAGCATGTGAGCACGGTGACAGCAGGCCACCTCAGAATGAGCTTATGGGTGGTTGTGATTCAGATCAGAAAAATGGATGAAACATTTGTGGGCTGAAAAATCATGAACACCTTTATGAACAGCACTGGACATAAAAATGATGAATGAGTCCTGCTGGCATGAATCTTCTCAGTTATTGTGCAATAAGTTACAGCAGACCTGTTAGACCTGGTAGAATATCTTAAGGACATACTAGCTGAAGACTACTCATGTCTGTGTGGTGAATATGAAGCTATAGACAAACACTTAGCTTAGCATTAAGACTGGAAACAGCTGGGTCAGTCTGTGTCATTTCAGATAAAGGTGTTGCTCCACCAGCTCATATATTGTTCAGAGTATACTTATTTGTTGTTTGGAACGAAAAAAGAAGTTATGTAAAATATTCTGGCTGGATTTTAAGAATTTCATATGGTTTTAGACCTGGGAATTTTTGTATTTTCACCCTCAACAACATCTTACCTTGGAAGCCATTTTATGGGTTCAATGTCTCCAGAAATATAACTCCCAAAATAGTTTTCAGCGGATTCAAACAACTGAATGCTCCAAATTGTGAATTATTAGACCATGAAAATGGAAAAAAGTACAACATTTTCAAATGACGCTGGTATTGGGGCCCCAGAAAGTCCTTGTAAATGTGTGGATGTATTCATATTTCCACCAAAAAACATAGTCTTACCTCAACATTTCACCAACTTTTGACATCAGTAGGATTTGATGTGTGGCAACACGGTGAGCAAAGGTTTCGGTTATTTGCTGTTTTGCCCTACTGTTGATTTTGACTTATTCACCACAAAAACTGGTTTGCAAAGAGGTCTATATATCATCATTATATGTGCAAAGTTACAGATTGCTTCCTTGTTGTCTTTGTGTTGAAATTTAACAACATATGAGGCTTATTTTGATGTATCAAATGTTCCCATACAAACTAGTATACTTGCAATGAACACTGAACAGGGAAACTGATAAATCAACATACATCTATGGTGCTGTAACAACAAGACAAGTGAAACAGAAGATCAGTGCTGCACTAAAGGCAACAAAAGAAAACAAAGCAAAAGAGTCATCACTCCTCAATGGATTCCAGTGGCCTCCATCTGATGATATCTGTTGGTGCCAATAGTTCATGTTTTGTCACCATCCAGCTCCAACTACAATGAGAAGGAGATAAACAACACACGCTTGACACTAAGATCAACAGTGACACTGAAATGGCTTTTGAGAATTTCCTTTCTGCAAGTAAATGAAATGTAAATCCATTAGGAAGTGGTGATTCTTTTGCATTGTTTTGTTTTGCTGCTTTTAGTGCAGCACTGAAATCGTTTTTCACTCGTCTTGTTGTTATAGTACTCACTATGATGTGTTTCAATACACACTAGGCTTATTGTGATGTGTGTTGAATTATCATCAGTTTCTCTGTTCAGTGTTCATTTCAAGTATATGCATGGGAACATTCAGTAAGGAAAAAGAAGCTTCATATGTTGTTAAATTTAAACATGAAGATACCATGGAAAAAACTTGTAACTTTGCACATATAATGACAACAGATAGACTCACTAGCATACCAATTTTGTGGAAAATTAGGAAAAAAGTGGAACCTTTACTTGCTATACATCAAATTCTACTGATGTTAGAAGCCTCAAAAGTTGGTAAAATGTTGACCGAAGACTGTGGTTTTAGTAGTAAATAAGAATACATCCACATATATACACTTACAGGAACTTTCTGGGGTCCCAATACCACCCTCATTAGTTTTGCACTTTGTTCCATTTTCAAGGGCCAATAATGAAAACAAATTACCTCTGTCGGAGCAATTCAGTCATTTGGATCTGCTTTATGTCTGTGTTCTCACCAAAGTTCATGGCTGTGGGAGTTATATTTCTGGAGATATTGAAACCTTAAATTGGCTTCTCAGGTGTGACATTCTTGTTAATGTGAACATTTAAAATTTGCAGGCCTGAAAACAAATGCAATTTTTTTTAAATAGCCAAAATATTTTGCACAACTTAATTTTGGGTCCTAAATAACAAATAAGTAAACTCCTGAATTCTGTCTGAGCCTACATGGACTGACCCAGCTAACCTGGGTCTGGTCATAACAAAGCTACAAGTATTCATCTACTGAATGTCTAAAGCTAGCTAATTATTTAATCCTTAAGTTTTTACACTTTAGCTTTTGTACCAGTTAAACAGTTTAGCTGTTGTAGGTCTTTGGGCTGAGCTAAGTGGCAGCTTCTCAGTTGCTGCATATTAAACGCACAGTGGCAGCTCTCAGCAAGAAGGCAAAGAAAGTGTATAAGTGGTTCTTTAAGAGCCAATTATATGTAATTGAACTCCTGAACTCACAGCTGACAGAAAAAATTTTGTTCTCATTTCTATAAGTTAAACTGTTAATGACCAAATTAAATCATACAGTTGAATCAACATCACAATGACACAAATCAAAGACATTTTCAAGATGCACAACATTCTTAACATCACATGAAAGCCTAATACCCATGAAAAGTTTGATTTTAATGCTTTACATTCCAGTCGAGCTGTATATTTTGTTCTCAGATCACAGGATACATCTGACCCATTTATTAACAACATACATTGTGAGTGTGGGGAGGACATTGTGTGTATTTTGTGCTCTAAAGCAGCAGGAGAGCAGAGACATCACTTGTTCCAAACAGGTGACATTGGGGGGACAAACGTCTAATTTACATTCTATGTGGTGTCTTTTATTCCTAGTATTGATCCAGTTTCTTAGCAGGACTTAAACTCTCATGATTAAAACATAAAGACACCCTCACAATGCAGGCGGTAACAGATCCTCTTCCCTTCTTGATGTGCGTATTGATTACAGTCAATGAGGAGTAATTGATGTCCTCTCTTGTCCAGCGGTGCTGTAACACCCTCGGGACAATCGCAAACCCCCTTTTGTACATTTACCTCCTGAGTAAGTGGTGTGTATGTCCCAGCCCCGGCCAGAGGAGGTAACATGAGATGGCAGTAGTTGTGTGACGGGCCTCCAGTGTTGATGGATCCAGGTGTGCTTTAAAAAAAATGTTACCTGAGGGATTCCCGAGTGAGAGAAGTTCACACTCGTTTTTTTTTACTGTTTCCTCCTGACAGATTCAGGTCAGCAGGGGACACTTTCCTCAGGTTAGAAAACATCATCTGTGTAAGCGCTGTATAATTCCAGTGACGTCAGATATACTGTATTTTTAATTTTTACATTCCTCCTGACTCATTGCAGTGATACATCACGTTTTGAATTTGTGCATCTTCAACCTTTAGTTTAGTTTTCAGTCATTTGTCACTTCTGGTCAAAATAAGAAAGACATATAGGTAACGGTATCTGTTGCAACAATATATGTTCCAGTAAATCACCTCATTGGCAAACAGTCAAAAGTGAGAGCACTTTGCAGCTTCCACATGTGAAAATGTAGCAGCTGGAAAACAAAACAAGGAGGTGCTGCAGCAACCTGACTCCACATTGTCGGTTATTACAATAAGATTTTTACCTGATTTTAAATAGTTTTTGTCTCGTGTTTTTTATTGTTGTATATTGTCTTTTGTCACACTGGTGGCATGGCTTTTCACCGGATCAACCACTTCATTAACGCACGTTGAAAATTCTCAAAAACTATTAGAAGGACTGCCACTGAATTTTATTAGGGGTGCATGATTATATTGCCATCATCATTGGTGTCGGCTGATAAAAGCTTTAACATGAAACATATCGTCATTGGCTCAAAATGAACATTTACAGGCTTCTCAGACTAAAAGCTTGCAGTTTTATTTGAGAATAAATGTCACATGTTTTACAAGAAAGTAGTTTTCTTATTTTATCCAGTAAATGTGTTCATTTGAAAAGCACTGTATTTTATGTCAGTATCTACCAGTGGATTAACACGATAAGAGCAGCCATAATAATATGTTCACTGCACTAAAGCAGAGACTTACCAGCAATTCGTAACCATTAAACAAGCGTTGTCATTTTGTGCATGTACCACAGTCACTAGCAGAACGCATAATCTTTGCAATTTAATTGATGTACAAAATAAGTAAAATGAACCATTAAAATCTTCAGTATATTTGTGGTTTAATAAAACAAGAGAGTGTGTCTAATGAAAAGAAAAACAAATAAAACATAGCAGAAAGATGTTATTATGACACGTCTGATATGTACAGCGATAAGGGGAAAAAAATCTCTGCAATAAATCTACTTGAGGGAACACAC
>OMNN01028119.1:17027-29527 GCA_900302755.1 Chromis chromis
AGGATGTCTATACATTACTGGGTGGAACTAATTGTTAATTCACACACACACACACACACACACACACACACACACACACACACACACACACACACACACACACACACACACAAACACAAACACGAACACAAACACGAACACATAAATACTGAGCTGCTTTAATGGCACTTGGAGGATTCTGGCGGGGACTCCCGAACGAGGATTGTTTCTGAAATTCCTTCATCATTCCACCTTTTGACGCCGCGGGGAGAACTTCCTTCCCTTTGTTTTTGTCCATGGCATGATACTGTACACACACACACAGAGCTGTGTTACTATTGTTGAAAATATCTATGGTCTGTAGGAAGGAGTGCCGTCAAAGCAGGAAAACTGAAAATGCTGTCTGTGGTTCATTTATTTCTCTGTTGTATTATTGTGAAGTCGTATCATTTTATCCATATCAGTGACTCTGATATCAATACTACTGTCACTGTGTGGGCTTCTTTCACATCAGTCTTTCTTTTGCTGAAACTTTATTGAAAGTGATCAAAGGAATTGAGAAATTGGGTGGTTTGGGGAGGGGGGAATATTCTGAGAAATAAAGAAATAAAACTTTTGTTCTCCTTTCAAGCTTATCTGATCCTGCCCAGAACGTCTCCACAGCTCTAGTGAGGCCTGAACACGCAGGCGCTCACAGCTCAAAGGCTATTCTTTAAGCCGTATAACCGTTTTTTCTGTGGTCCAAACACTAAGAGGGGAGCATTGTGCAGGACTTCGAGCTCACACTGTGTGTTTATGCGAGTGTGTGAGTGTTAATCTCAGAAGACAACAGAGGCAGACGCCATTTATCAGAGAGCTTTTAGAGCAGCCTCAGGCGATGCATACCAGCTACACACATAACACACATAACACTGCACCCCTCCTCTTATATTTGGCCATCGGCTTTGGTTGTTTAGGCGCAGGGAGGATGTCAAAGAAACAAAGATACACCCAGGAATCAGCGCTCCACACTGGGATGTGTGGATAGATTTGTTTGCTGATCTGCGGTCTGAGAGCTCAGGATCACTCCTCCAATACTATTTCCACTGTGTTAATAATCCAAAGCATTCCTCGAGTCAAGAGGTCAAAAGAGAAAGTTTTCCACCTTGTAAGTGTCAATCAAGAGGGGATCCTCCCTGTGCCAGTCATGGGACTAAAGTTTACGAGGATCTGCTCGCCCACTCAGACACACAAACAGATGGAGGCTTGTGTATGAAGTGGAACTTGTGACATACATGTATACAATGAATGTGACAGCCTCATAGATTTAGGGACTAATTCCAGTCATAATCAATGTGGTGGTTTCACACAAAACAATGAATGAAGTCTGTCACTGGAGATTTTCTTACCATCTGAGAACAAATTTACTTATTTCCTATGTTATTTCATTTTGGGGGGTTTTCTGAGCAATATCTGATTGATCAAGAATTTCCTTAATTAATAAAGTTTTATCGTCTCGTATCTTATCATTTTGTTGCTGCTTGTCAGATATCATGTACAGCACTTTGGTCAACTCAAATTGTTTTAAACGTGCTATATAAATTAAAATTTTCAAAAATAAAATAAAACCAAGCAGAAATGCTTCATCACAGAATAAATGTGATCACTCAGAATAGCTTCGTATTGATTTGCAGTGAATCTTCCCAAGTGGACCAAACATTACCAGTAAAATGCCCCTACAGCATAACAGAGCCACAGATCCCCTCACTGTGGGGGCCAAGGTTAAAGTTGATCTTTTATTTGTCATCCGTTTGTATATCACCTTCAGAGAGGAACTGTAATCACAAGTATGTATATTAAGTTTTAATTTGATCAAGTTTTAAGAATGAGCAATTACCTGCGGAACTAATCACATTCCTACCAGACAGAGGTGTACTTTGTGGTTACCAAAGAACCAAAAAGCTCATGTTAGCGTGCCTACACATGTTGGTAAGGACTGCTGCTGAATATCATAACGTTCTCATTGTGAGAATGTGAGCATATGATGGTACCACTGTTTTTTAGTACAGCTAGCTTGGCATCTGTTACAATTATGGTTTGGCAAATAATTAAAAAAAAGACTGGAAAATGAAACAACAAACACATTAAAGAGACAAAAATGTGAAATTAGGTTAAATGACAAAACAAAGATGTCAAATAAAAGTGGAGGCCTGGTAATAAACATAAATAAACACTTTGAGCTAAGACAAGTTAAGACGAGATGTGCCTCTACATATTTATCTTATTGAAGCTGGGTCCAGGTAATGATTCCAAGCAATAAGAAATGGTACGTACAGTGTAGTAATTTTAAAAGTACATGAAGAAACCAAGCCTCTGTAAAGGTTTACTCAATCAACATCCTCTTGTATCTACATGTCCTGCTACCTTCAATGTTCAATTTCCAGTCAGCTGTTTCTGTCTGGCCTTCAGGTGCTTTGACTAAGTCCTGACTGAGACAGTTACTCAGAAAGACTCAGTACGTGTGGTGTGATCTGTCTCCACAAGTTTAAAAATGATCTGTCACTGTGTTAAGACCACAACTTAACAGATCACCAAGGAAACCAAGAATCTTTGCTGTTGTCCACACAGATATGTTCCAGGTAGGTGTGAGATATCACAGTGTGACGCTCACACACAAACAGTGGTGTAGGTTTGCACACCTGGAATGTGGGAATGCCTGAGAAACACAACGCGATAATCTACTTAAACAGCATTTACAGATGAACTGAACATAGTAGACAGTAAATATGTCAACACACACCTAAACAGAGGCGTCTCCACACATGAAAACCAATGCATCATATGTGACTGTAACTTCAACACTTGCCAGTTGTAATTGGCTAAGGTAATTGTAATTGCACATAATGTTCCATGGCTTGAACACTGTGTTTATTTGAGGAAGAAAAACAATGAAGTAAAGCCAAAATTAGACTTTAACACTTATTTAAGGTCCAAACAGAAAATTTATGACAAAGTAATGAAAACATTGGGTTTGGTGCAGGGTTCAAACTCTGACACCGTAGATTTCTTTTAGTTTTTAGCAGATTTTGCCTTTTGGCCTTTAAGGAGAGTTGCACCACTTATTATCAAATACTTCAATGTGAAACAAAAAGCATTATGCAACATCATATGCACCAAATATATAAGTAATGAAACAAAACCAAGATACCCATAGAACTAACAGTAAAGTTATACAACAAATTCTTAATGTACAAAATAGATAGTCTGAAAAAAGGTGTAAGCTTATAATGTCTACTGTTTTAACCATTTATCAGCCAAAGCAAAACATAAACAACACAAACTGAAAAACAACTTGCACAACCATCACCCTGTCCTTTTAATCATACATTTTCATATTTGTTAATCATCTTAAACATTTGTTTAAACTTGTTAAGTGTTGTGCAAGTTTGCAGTTCCTCACTGCAGCTCTTACATCAGTCCACTTGTTCTCCTTTCAAAGAACATTTGGATAATTCCAGGTAATAACAGATTTTTTTCTTTGTGCATAACTTGAGCTGATTTAAAATCGACCAAACTCTAAGAAACATCTGTATATTCACGGTTTTATAACTGTATATTTCAACAGAAATTGTCCGCGGTGTGTGATTCATAGGTGTATTCCGATTTATTTATATTTTCAAATTGCATTACCATTGTTGTCATGCCTCTGTTTATGTTTGTTTGTAATGAGGGAAGAGGGATTGTAATGAATAAGTAAACTGTTCTGTTCTATTTTAGGTCAGTATTTTTACAAACAAAGAAAAGAAAAAGATTTATGAAACTGTTTTATCACAGATCATTTTTTAAAACAAGAGTTAGTATCACTGTAGGTACATATTTAACTGACAAAAATGTTAGATTTTTATTGCTGTAGGTATAACATTGGCAAAAAATTACCTGTAAAAAATAAAATAAACATATATATAAAGTCGCTAAACCATCAATTAATATTTCCATTTCTTAATCCAGGTAATGAGCTCATGATCACATTATCTGCTTTATGGATTCACTTAACGTTTAATAATAGATATACCACCAAATAACAGAAAATGTCCTATTTTCACTATAGACACACAAATAAATAATAGCAATATAGATTTACCATGGAAAATATCCAGTTTTGTTATGTTTTGTTCTTTCAACAGATAAACCAATTAAATGCCGAAAAAATCCTGTTTTTGGACACACTGCTAATTACCAAAAAATCAATCAGGAAAAAATTACAGGACAAAAGAGCTGCCAGTACATTTAGCTTACTGTTATTTAGAGTACAGATATTTGAATTTAAGAGCTTTGAATTTGACAAAGAGTTTATTGGTTCTCTAAGTAGTTTTGTTTACAATTAGAGATATTATGAAAAAAATATGTTTTGCACAAAAGGTCTTAACCTACATAGATAGATTATTAATTGCAGAATCCTATTAATAAAATGAATTATGGCCTTGTTTTTCACTGGAATAGAGTTTAAGATGTACACACAAATCAAATACATGTACCATTCTCGATACATGAGATAAAACCCACAAAGTTTTGATATTAAGCAATAGGAGCCTGTCACATTTTTGAAATAGTCTGCTTTTTTTAGTTTTAAAAGCAAAGGGGATTCTGAACAAACACAGGCGAAGGTTCACTGGAGAACTGTAGAGCAGGAGGAGAGGTCAGGAATGAGTTCCAACATGCTGGAAAAGAATGAGAGAGAACTCAGAGCCTCAGTGCAACACCTCACCCTGCCACTCCCTGTTCCTCCCTAAACCTCCTTTAACTCTTACCCACCCCTGTCTGCTCCAACACATCTCCCTTCTGCCTCTTGCCTTCACTTCACTATTTCTTCCACATAACCCTCGAACATCTTTTTCAGGTTTTTATGTCATGTTTCATATTTAATGAATGACACGCTGCTCTGATTCACCGGAGACTCACCCTCCTTCAGCTACACACTCGCTGCCCTCAAATCAAATGTGTTGCTTCACACCCTCCAAATCAGATTGAGGATTGTATTGCTTTAAGACATAACTTCAGCTGCAATAAAAGGAAAAATTGCACTTCGGTGTTTGGGAAGGTCTTTCTTTACCATGTTAAAAATGTGATGATTTCGCTCAATAAAAGTGGAATAAATGCAGATGTAGTTTTTATCATGATGTGCATCAAATAAAATGATGTGAATCATTTTCTGGTTGGACATGACCAGACTCCAGATTATCTGACCCACCTTTATTTGTCTAACCCTTCCTGCCTCGCCCGCGAACTGGCACTGACATGAGCACACACACATAAGTTGGCAGGAAGTGAAAACACACCCTCAGTGGGCCAGAGTCCAATTCTCCTATGTTTTTCTCTATGAAGCATCCTCACTTCACCTCAGTTACAGTCGCATTAAAAAGCACCATTACAAAATCAACAAATACACACAGTGTAAAGGACAAACTGTCAGAGAACTTAATCAGGTTTCAAGAGCAGTTTTTATTCACACATACCGCAGTCAAACTATAAACTAACAAGCTGGCTAAGTGAACTTAAATTATACTAAGAAATGTG
This sequence comes from Chromis chromis, assembly GCA_900302755.1. Taxonomy (NCBI): domain Eukaryota; kingdom Metazoa; phylum Chordata; class Actinopteri; family Pomacentridae; genus Chromis; species Chromis chromis. The sequence continues at coordinate 22,560 of OMNN01028119.1, forward strand.
AGAAGCTTTGTGAAACCAGTAAAAAGTATCCCCTACTATATTCTCTTTATTAAATCCACCTGCAGACAAAAGATACAGACAGTAGTGAGGAATTGGAAAAATAAAAGGACACTGCTATGCTTGGAATTTACCCCCCCAGCTCAATTCTTTAACCTCTTATTTATACAGTTGCTTTTCTTCACCAAGTTATCTGGTAAAGTTTGCTTTCATTCTGTAATATTCAGGAAATGAAGAGAACATACTGAATTGTGATGCTGTGAAAGAGTCACAATGATTAATCACAGATTTAGATTAACGCCACAATGATGACTTTAACTTTAAGAGATAGGCTTAAATATACTGAGTTTTACAACTGTGTGCTTTCGCTTCATGGCTGAGAGCCACAAACACATTTGAGAAGGTCAGACACAGTTTGCTGCTGCACATCAGGAGTGACTTTACTGTGAAACCTGTGCTGGCTTCAACGTGCAGTGTTTGCTGCCATCTATTGGTAAGGATTCACTACACAGAATGTCACTTTCAAGGAGACTGATTTAGACTAATTCAACATCTATTACACAGTTTGTATTTTATAATTCTGAAGTGAGCACAAAATGTCTCAGCAAGTTGTCATAACTCACATTCAGAGCCGTGACTATTATCTACAGTAATTTCCTCTAATGCTTTTGGGATTTGACTTTGGGCTTAATGGCATGAAGAGGATTACATTCAAATATGATTTTCAATTAAACACTCTTAAATCTAATTCTTTTTGGCACAGTTTTAAATTTTTTTAGAGATTTAGTATTCTCAACCACAACTGCATACAGATGGAACCCTTGACCCCCTACAATGAGGGGCTCTATTATACTGTCTGAGTGTATTTTGCATGCATTGTTTGGATCCACTTGTAACCATGTGAACCATTAGTTTTAGATAAAGTCTAAAGTATTTAGACAAAGATGAAGTGAGATACATTTTATAAAAACACAACTGACATTTTGTTATTGTGGTTGGTGGCTGCCATAAGTAGATAACGTTGTGCTGGAGGAGTCTGGATTTTGGTTACTGTCCTGCTCAAATGACTCCCATTTCACTGTCTTCAAGAAAAGTTATTGCCTAAACTAGTCAGATACCACTATGCTATCAAAACCAAAAATTCATATATATAAGATCCTCTGACCCTCCTAATACTGACACTATAAACACACACACACACGCATTAAACTCATCTGAAGTAATGAGATGACACATGTAGCCATATTACATGCTACAATGTTCTGCCTGGCATTCATATGGATGTTACTTTGACATGTAACAACCACCTAAACATTGCACACAGCACTAACTAACGGCAGCAGCTTCCCCAGCAGGACACTCCAACCCACCACACCCCGAAAAAACACAACAAAGAGGCCAAAACATTAGATCTGGCCTCCAAACTCTCCGGTTCCAACCTGATTCAGCATCCATGGGATGCAGCAAAACAAACCCGATCCACCCCCCAAAGGTCTTGTGTCCATTGACTCACAGGTCAGAGCTGTTTTGGCAGCATGAGGGGAACCTACACAATAATAGGCAGGTGGCTTTAATGTTGTGGCTAATACGTGTATACACAGTAAGAAAGCCTTGGTGAACAAACAAAAGTGAAACTGCATAGTTCTGTAAATTATATCGAGGTAAACCATCAGTTTAAGTTCTTAGTGTTTTTGTAGTTCAGACCCTCAGGTAGGTGATGTGCTGAACGAATCAGTAGCTACAGTCCTTCACGTCACAGATTGTCCTCTTCTGGCAGTTTGGTCAGGATTTCCACTCCGTCAGCTGTGATGACCACCGTGTGTTCAAACTGAGCTGACCTGTGTGACACAATACACACATAAGACTTTAAAGAAATAGATGAACATATTAAAAAATATCACTATTTGGTTGAGGGTGAGAAGAGACCGAGTATGGAACTAGAGCTGGGAAGTAGTTATCTTGTCTTGGACTATCGACTGGAAAAGGGAGAAATGGTTAGTCTGGTTATCCTCAAAGTTTAAAAATAATCCTTCCAGCATCTAAAACTCTCTAATTAACATGTTGTATATCCTCTGGTTAAAACCAACACACAAACAGCAATGTAAACACATCAATTTGTGGTTTTATGGACTTTTATAGCTGAGAACAGACAGCCAAGAGGTTTTTCTTTGTGCACCACGTACCTTTTATCATCGGCAGACACTGCGGTCCACTTGTCTCTCATGATTCTAAACTCCACAGATCCCTCCATCAGTATGGGCTCTGCAGATTAACAAACATTATCAATCCCATACTCACACACAGTGGCATCTTTATGTGCACACAAAAACTGTAGAGTGTAACTCACCTATTGTGAAAGCCATCCCTTCATCCATAGTCATGTCATTGTCATTAGCTGAAAATGAAGTCATATGTAATTATACTGAACCAACACAATCCCACGAGATGTATTTTTAACGAACGCATGGTCTGCATTCCCACACGAGGGCAGATAGTCATGTTCAGGTCAAGCCTCATGCAAGAACTGCTTGTACAGAGTTGTTCTTAAGTGTCATGTACAAGTGAATTAACAAAACTGGTGCATTCATCTAAATAATAATCATAATGAATAATAATTTAAATTGTGATGAGGAATTTACAAGTTTAAAGACAGATTCTTAAGATAGGTTTTTTTGTGTGACATTTTTACCTTTATTGGACCATTAAGCCTTGATTAGACTCCCTTATGGATGCACATGTTCACAGCTGCAGACATCACGGATGTGTACATATTGATATACTACTTTCTAGTCTGATGACATGTTCCATAAATGCGCAGTAGATTGGTGTTTATATATTCTTCACATACACAAAACTGTCGAGTATGCACAATGCAGCCCTTGTAGCACAGTGGGTGTGCTGACATAAATTTTGGTCTGCATGAACATGGTCAGATCATGACATTTATGTCATTCGGACCACAGCAAACCATTCACAGAGGCATAACACTGGTGTTACAGCGGAGAAAGACAGGAAATGTGAAGAAAGTGAGCAGGAGAAAGACATGCAGTAGTGTTTCGGTCCAGTTGGTATTCGAACCTGGGAGTCACTGCTTGAGGGCATTTGCACTAAATTACCGACTTAGTTATCCAGAAATTTAGCACAAAAGTACATAAATGTTCTTGCATGAGGCCCAATGTCGTACACTCTTACAGGAATTTGACACATCATTTAACTTCAGTCCAAAAACTTACCATGATGCCAAATCTCAGGATGGCAGTGAAAGTAGGAGCCGATTCCATGTCCAATGAAATAAGGACACACTTGGAAACCATTGGCATGGGCTATTTCACTGCAAGCAATATATAAAATGTTAGTTGTCAAAATTAAAAAGCGATTACGTAGTATGTGAACATCTGACGTGTGTGTCATTGTGTGTAGATTAGGATGTGTACCTGATGGTGTTTCCTATAACACAGAGCTGTGCACCCGGTTTGCAGGCAGCAATGGCCTCATCTCTGCACCGCCTGGCAGTTTCCACCAGTCGCTGCCCAACCTCATCCACCTGACCAATCAAGAACGTTTCTGAAGTGTCGCCATGGTAACCGTCCAAATGCACCTATCAGGAAAAGGCAGAAGTGAGCATTGTTGGTGTGACAGATCACATTTGCAGTAATGTATCGGAGTTTCTTTATAATGACATCAACTTACAGTGACATCAATGTTGATGATATCTCCATCTTCAAGTTGCCGACTGCAGGATACAAAAGATAATGTTTACAGAGAGTCCGTATATTTCAGCAGAACTTAAAACTTTTGAGAACACTCCAATATTCACATCACCATAATACCTAATATCTGAAAAATACAGAAGAGTACACAGCTTATGTTTCAGTTATCATTTTTATCTAAGAAGAGGCCAAACATTTTCATCTGTTTTAGTCGAGTTAGAAGAAAGAAAAAATCTAAACTAACTTTATCCTCTCTAAAGTCCAACATCTAAAAATGTCAGTTACCAGCATTCATTTAACTGTTGTGATTTACATTTTAGAAAAAAAAAAAAAATCCCACTGGTTGTGTTTATTTGCTAATTCGTAGAATCTGGTGTTAGAAGAAAATGACTAAAGAGAATGACATGCCACATTATATTTAACAACAATACAATTACAGGTTTTTGTTTTTGTGTGTCCAAATGTAGTGAGTGATTGTACAGTTCCTTCACCTGTCAGGTATGCCATGACAGACCACGTTGTTCACAGATGTACAGACTGACTTTGGGAAACCTCCGTATCTGAGAGGTGATGGGTAGGCGTTGTGTTTGATGGTCTCCTGGTGCACGATGAAGTCTATTTCATCTGTTGTCATGCCGACCTGGAAGTCATAGACATAGTGTTGTTTTTGATGATGTAGAACTCAAATAAGACAGGTAGTGATTCGGTTCTTACTCTCAAACTGCTTCCAGCTAGCAGCAGTACATGTCTGGCTAGTTGACATGCTCTGGCCAGGCCTTCGATCTGCTCCTGGTTTTTGATCTCTATGTAGTCCGGCCATTCTGGGACCAGTCCAGTGCCGACATAGTCGGGCCGCACGATGTGCTACAGTTAAACAGGAGAGGATAAACATGATGTTTAAGGTGTTCACAATTTCAGAGTTATTATTTAAAGATGAGAGACCAAAGTACAATAAAAAAAATTAGGAAATTAAAAGACTGAGATGACTTTATGTAAAATGCTGTTTATCATTTCAAGTGCCATTTTCTCTTGTGCATTTGATCCAATAATATGATTTATGCTCACTGAAAAGAAGTAGAATAATATGGAATACTCAGGTAATTTAATAGGAGCAGACTTAGCTGAACAGGACTAGAAAATATGTGGCCCTCTAGTGAATGTGATAGTAAAAAATGGAAGAATTAAGTCATGCAGCAATGTTTAAAAACACAATTCAAACAGGTTTAACCTGAAGACTACCTGCAATCGAAATCAACACACCTGTTCCAATGATGGATTTTTTAAAATCCCATCAACATCTGCCATATTAGTCATTTTTAGCTAACTGGAAAGTAATAAATAAATAAACAAAATCAGCCTAAAAAACTCTTCTGATGACATCCTACAAGAATACACGTGTAATTAATTCCAGCTTCTAATCATACTCTATTACAACTTTTGTATCTGTGATTGAAGACATTTCTGACAGCCTGACCTGCATTACCAGCACAGCATCATCATGGACCCACATCAAAAGAAGAAACTTTAAAGGTTGAAACAGTTCACAGAACAACTACAACATCCATTGTATTGCTCCAGCTACACCTTTGTTGTTTCATCTAATTTGGGAGTGATTTTAGGAGGGGTACTGTACCTTGGGTACAGCATAGGCAGGTCTAACAGTAGCTGGGCGAACAACATTGTGAGAATTTTTCCACTTCCTCCAGAAGAAGCGCCGACGTTGCTGACACAGCAGGGCTGCGGGGGGGCTACAGCTTCCTAGACAACAAACTCTCCGCAGGAAACTGCCGAGTCCTGGAGAAAAAGAAAACAACACAACGACAGAGACAGCCCTCTGTTTATTAATAAAAGACACTTTTATGCTAAGAATAAATAGTAGAAAGCCAATTCTTCTGTTTAGTCTGCTCCACTCACAAGAGCTCTCTTTTTAGCCACTTGTTCAACAATGAAAATGTTTATTTTATTTGGTGTATTGTGTAAATCATCAAAAGACCACTTAATAATACAGCATACAATCATGGATAAACTATAATAATATATAAATTGGGGTTTGAGGGATAATTGTCTGTCTCTAGCAGAATCTGTGTGGTGACCATGTGATTATCATGAGGTTTAGTGTGAAGGCTAAATTCTGCCTCTGTGTGGAGCTGTTGTCACATCTACAGCTAGTGACTGAACAGTTATATGTGAGGGTCCAACCACAGCTGAGGAGCACCTCAAAAAATATTTAACAACACAGTGTGACCATGGAATTAGGGTTTTTCCTGGCTCAGAATGGGTCTTTGGGGGGTGACTATGCATGACAGCAAGCATTATTATTTTGCATATGGAAAGGAAGAAGAGTCAGCGTTAACTAATTTGACAGAAACCAGTATTTCTGATTGTTTGATAAACAAAAATGTATATTCTGCTTGAATAAATTATATACAAATTAACAAAACTGGTTACATTATTTTAAAAATTCTCAATTCTTATCATTTTGATGCTGGTGTTTTTCCTTTGAGGCTGGCAGAAACATGTTTTCCTTATGCAGGAAAAACCCTGGTAATGTCAACACGTCAGGGTAACTTTGTTGCATGTCACCCCCTTTTTTCACTATGCAATATATATGCACTATCTTAGATTAGATAAAATAATAATTATTTTTTTTATCTAATGTCCGCACAAAATGACCCTAAAATACCAAATAAACTGTTTAACTACACATCAGGGATTAGGACACTGCATTAAAACACAGTATATCAAATAATGCTGCACAAAACCTGCATGTGTAACATATGTTGGCTGAATGCACAAAAACATGTGCAACAGCATTTTCTATTTCCACCAGCATCAAGCTCTAATCAAGATGAGTTTTGCTATGTATTAATGAATGAGACATTGGACACATTAAGCACAGTGTTCCAGTGCAAAATTAAGACCAAACAGGACCCTAGGAGATGACTAAATAATTTAAGTATATCTCACATCAATTTAACAATTAGCAAATATATAAATATGTGTTATGTGATAAGCTCATCTAAGCTATGGATCAGAAATGCTGACCCCATATGAGCCAGTTTGCAGCCTTAGATCGTCAGGTGAGGCCCTTCTGACTGCTCCAAACTCAAGGCTAAAGGTGACCGTGTGTTTGCCATTAGGGCCCTTCAGCCTTGGAATGAACTACCTGAGCAGATAAGGCTTCAGAAACTTCTTATAAATCATTTCTTAAAACCCATTTTATAGACATGCTTTTATGTGACGTCGTCTCATTTACTGCGT
>OMNN01028120.1:0-16503 GCA_900302755.1 Chromis chromis
ACCAGCCTTTTGCAGGTATAGGGACCAAGGGAGTCTGGAGTGCAGCCGCCATGAATCAGAAAACGACAACAGAGAAGTGAGGAGAGGAAGAGGGTGAGAGCGCAGAGAGGAAGGACGACAAAGTGCATTCAATAGAGCGGCTTCTGTATGTCACTGTAGTGCAGGAGCTGTTGAATGGCGCTGAATTAATTCTATTTCCTCTTGAGTCACACTCCTCTCTCCTTCCCCTCTCCACTATTCAGCATCAGTGTGTTAAATTGCAGGATGCCACACGCGGTTTCATGGTTGTGTGCAGCAGCGAGGCAGCTCAAGTGAGCAGAGCTAAGCAAGGTTGTTTTCTCAAGCAATCAAGGGTATCAAGTTCACTTAATTGAAATGCTCCGATTGTATGGTCATACTCTGCATGTTTGTGTATATTACTTTTTTTCACATGGTTTCTTATAGAAGAGCTGAATGTATTCCATCTGTGGCTCAGCTAAGAGGTTTATTTAATTTTGTACACAAGTTACTTTTATTGAATATATGGTTCAGGTGGCTTCATCATGGTCCAGGAGAGCACATGTGTTGTTAGTTTACCCTCAAAGAAATGGGTTGGCTTGAAAGTAAAGAATGTATAATAAACTCCATCCATCTTTATTCATGGACTGTCAACACATTGTGGATCTGGCATCTCCTCCCTGAGTTTGCACAGAAACTTAGAGGAAATTGGTTCTATGGACCTCCACACATCTCCTCTGTCAAATACCTACTATAAATAGATCTTCAATAATATAAACTGAGGCAGTGTGAAAGTAAAACTGTTTAAAGTGTCCTTACTTTAACCCTCTGAGCCCCAAAACCCGCTAGTAAGCTTGAAAGGCATGTTGTCTTTAAAGAAATCGCCAAAGTTAGACCATTTATCAGAGCCAAAAACTGTAAAACAGAAAGAATTTTCGGATTTTCAACAACCTGACACTTCATCTACTCATTTGTGATGTACTGTTCTGTCAAGAAGCATAACCAAATCTAACCCTAAAATCGTGATATTTTATCAAAATCGCCTTATTCTAGCAATCTCATTTAAAAGTTTGCAAAAAATAAACAATTTACAGTAACCAGGTTCTGCCATCCTTGGTGCAACTGTGAAGCCATTAGTGACTCAGCTGCAACTGACAGTCACAAGACATAAATTCAAGGTCTTTTCAGTTGAACTATGCTGAACTGCAGGCTGTGTTTCCACAAAACAGAGAGGATAAAAATATGGAAACAAATTAAAAATGTAAGTAGTAATATCTACTGTATGATGTGTTACCATTTTTTCAAGTCTTGGTAATACTTGCAGGCAGTTTGAAGTGAACAATGAAAGAAATTTAACTTTACTTTTTTTCTTTTTTATGATTTGTTTGAGTTTTTGAGTTTCCTCTACTTCTAGCCATGGTCGTGCTGTTTCCATAGAGGTGCAGGAATTTATATTTCACAGTAAAATGAATGAATGAATAAATGAAAATGTAACAATAGCAAAAACTGCCCAGAAACTACTTGGAGTTCAGAGGGTTAAGGCTGCACACAAGCTCTATCAGCTGCTTTATCTGACCAAGGAAATAATTTAATTGGTTAAAGCTAGAAAAGACGTTGCATGAATGATCTTTGGCTGCTGGGCTAAATGGCTTCGTATGTTTGTCATTATGCATGTTTTCGTGGACATGCTTCAGTCCGCTTTAATCACACAGGGCCGATCTAAGGCCTTTACTCTGTGCCCTTACACGGAGGACAGCCAGGCCCATGCTATTATTGAAACTGCAAAGTATTTGTCACAGAGTTAGCAGAGCTTTTGTTTTGTGATGCTACTCGCAGAAGAAAAAATGCTTTTACCTTGCCACCTTGCCTGAGGAAAACCACCGTGCCAACATGACTTGAATCTTCGCAGCAGCTCGCGGCTCAGCTCGGCCAAGTATCCCAACCTGTATCAAAAAAACAGCAGCAGACGATTATTCTTACAAGGATGCAGTTTGGCTTTGTGAGGAGAAATGATTGTTGCCAAAGAGAAAGTGCTACTACTTGACATTCCTGGATAGTTTACAGTAGTTTACAGTGAACAGTTTTTGTATCATGATATATATATTTTTAAGTGTTGTAAATGTCTCTCTTTTGGTGCCATAAAATAATCCAGGATATTTCTAGTTAAACCTCACCAGGTGGCATACAGCATAAAAAGCAATGTAGAAACTAGCAGAGGCTGCCAATCCTGTTGGCAGCGGCACTGTTTACTATGATTATCCATATGTATCAGAATTAATGTGGTAGTGTCGTAATTTATCAATGCTTCGTGGATGTAATGTGAAGGAGGAAAAGCGGGGTAGAGAGTGATAGGAGAGTGATATACTGTGAGAGGAAAGGTGCCAGGGCTGTGAGAAGGTCTTATGTTTCATATCGAAGGATTATCTAGTTGACCTTCCAACTTTAAACCTGAGGATTACTCTCAGTGAGAGGCAATTCCCACCAATATGAGACCACTGTCGACCAGAATTAGTCCAAAATGACACTTGACCCCCACAGGTCAGCCTTAATCCAAGCCGTGCAGGGCCGGATGTGGCAGAGACTGAGTGGAGCGACCCACTTCTGTCACCATACAGGGGTGTTCCTCGAGAGGGACATAAAACAGATCTGTCTTAATGATGTTTGAAAATGGGAGGCCCCACAGCCTCCACACTCCCCCAGAGGCTCCACAGCCCTCATTGCCTCCCCCCCACCCCCGCCGTCTTTTCCCATCTTCCATCTTAGTTTCTCCCTTACCTTCTCGTCCTCCATCCCTCCCTCACTAAGCCAGAGCTTGTTTCAGAATTTGGAGGCCAATTATGTCCTCCTAGGTGTACCCATCAGATGATTGCAGGAGGAGGGATATTATGTTAAGCTGGTGAATGGTTGAACTTAAGCCCCGATCCGACGTCTCTGCTTCACTTCAAAGCAATCAAGCGGGCTCCGTGCTGATTGGCCAAGGTGATTGAGGGTTCAGGGAGGAGGGTTTCTTTCTGAATGTTAATTAGTGCTCAGACTGAACCAACACAGCCCTGGCAACAGTTACAGCTACGTGTCTGTGCATGTTTGTGCACGTGTGTGTTGAATGAGAAACTCTTGAGCCTATCCAAACACTCTCCCAGTCGTACTTTTAGTTGGTTTTCTCTCAAGCGGCTGTCGTATCATTAGCAGATATGGAGGCAAACAGGTTGTTTTCATGTTCCTAAACACACCTGTGCTTTACGGCAGGCAAAAATGACAAAGAACAGACTCGCCAACTGGGGAAATAAGTCACTCACCAGGAAGTGGCAGTAATCCAGCCACTCCAAACTTTGCCTACAAAGAAATAAACAAAGACATCATAAAGCCCTCTTTATCCCTCAATGACTATTCCCATAAATGCTTTAATCACCACTCCCTGGGGACTCAGCTTTGTGTGTTTGTGTGGGTGGGTGTGTGCGACCGTCCTGTGATGTCCGACTGGTCTCGGCTCTGCACAGATGGGTCTATTTAGCTGCCAGGCGTGCCTGTAATTTACCAACATTCATTCCCCCTCTCTCCGCTTTCCTCTCCCTTTCTCCCTCAGTCTTGGGTTTTGTTCTTTTAATTGAATTGAGTGAAGCTGATCACAATGACTCTTGGTTGCTGTGTGTGTACGTTGTCGAACAAGGCTCCAGTGATACATCCTTTATACTGTATATAATCTTCCAGGCCTAAACTGGCTGTCGGGGACGTCTGTGTCAGTTGACTGCAGCAGCTTAAACAATCTTCTGCCTCCCTCTTCTTTTGTCTCCTGTTTGTTCCTGCCTCTTTCTCTCGGTTTCTCTGTTGAAGGACTGTTGGGTCGGGATCAAGAAAGAGCTGGTTTTGTTCGGGCTCCAATTCATACACAGTAGACGAGGCTGTGGAGATTAAAAGCATCTGAGTGTGCGAGAGAGCTGCGGGGTGTGCGCAAGTCTGTGTGAGAATGTGTGTTTTTATGTGGATCTGTTTTAGTGCTCAGGACTCGGAGGTGAAATGCGTCAAGCTTTTGCCGGGTTGTTGGGTTGTCACGTCAGATTAACCTCAAGAATTCAACCTTAGCTTGGACTCGGCTTGTCTGAAAGTTTCTCTTTGCATTTTTGCTACTTTCTTTGCTTTTTACCGACCTGTTTTCTTCTTTTGGGACACTTTAAAGTTGGCTGGTAAATGCTTTGGTTGGTTCAGTTCATGCAGGTGTAAGCACATGTGTGTGTACTATGAGTTCACACCATGCATCTACTGTATGTGTTTACATGGTTGGGCAACTGTAAGGGGATATGTGCTCATCAGTCTGGGGCTTAAAGCTTCAGTCTGAAGATGATGACAGGAGCTAAGAACAAAGATGGTGGTCTTCTCATCCCTCGCCACAAACTAGAACTCACCCAGTTTGTGTGTGTGTGTGGGTTTTGGTGTGTGTGTGTGTGTCCACGAAAATCCAGTTAGCTTCCTCTTGAATGGATCAGATATCTTGAGACACTGAAACCACACTGGTTTATTTTCCTTCTCTTTAAGGAATAGAAATGTTCTTTCTCCTTGTGTGTGTGTGTTAATGGTATATTCATGTGTGTACGCCTGTCTATGTGTGTGTGTAGATAGAAATGTTTTCCTGCTCATGCGAGAAGTGTTCTCAATTACAGCCTTAGTCAGAAGTGGAAACAGATGGTAGCAGATGACGGGATACAAAGTAGCTCTGTCCTACCTACTCGTTCTCTCTCTTTCTCCATCCTTCTCTCGGCGTCTCTCTCTCCCGTGCACACACTTCTACCTCTTAAGTGCTAAATCACGCATTCATTTTAGAAAAACACGCACATGTGCAGCACGGACAAAGACAGTCCTTCAGTCATCTTGACACAGATCATCACTCATATTCACTGAGACATGAAAACACAACACGCAGGCTTAGTGTTGGTTTGCACTAAACCGCAGTTCACTGAACTCGGGCCCAGTTTCCCCATAGCCAATCTTTGAACTGAGATCTTCTTTGTCCATTGACTAACACTGAAATAAGATGATCTTACAGCCGAGTGTTGCTGTTCTCAAGTTGGCCCTGTGCTGCTGAACATCACTCCACTTCGGCTTCACATCCACACCGTCTTTGATTTGAAATTTATGTTCAAGATTTCCCCTACAAAGCAAATGTTTCTCTACAGCTCACACCCCTTCTATTTCCCTTTCTCCATCTCCTCATCACTCATCCATTTACTCCCCCTTACATTCCCTCCTTCATTTCTCTTTCCCCTCTTATTTATTACTTTTTTCACACCTCTCTTTGTTTTATTAGCAATTTTCTTACCTTCCACTCAGCCTCTCAGCTTCCCCTCTGCTTTCTACAATCTTCCTTCCATTCATCTTAGTTCTTGCTCTTGTCTAAAAATGTTTAAAGTGTCCTTACTTTAACCCTCTGAGCCCCAAAACCTGCTTTATCCCTGCATTTTCATGTAAAAGTTCAAGGTTGAACTGCAGGCTGTGTTTATAATGTTTTTCAATCTTTGTAACGTAAATAATGAAAGAACTTTTACTTTTTAATTTTTTTTTTTATAATTTATTGCATTATAACACAAGATACATTTTTGAGTTCTCTTTACTTCTATCCAAGGTTGTGCTGTCTTCATTGAGGTGTTAGATTTCATATTTTAGTAAAAAAAAAAAAAAAGAGCCCACAGTGAATGAAAATGTAACAATAGCAAAAAATGCCCAGAAACTGCTCGGGGTTCAGAGGGTCAAGGTCGGACACAAGATCTATCAGCTGTTTCATCTGACTAAGGAAGTACTATAACTGGTTCTTCCTTCCCTTCGTCCTAGTTTTTGCTTTCCCATCTAAAAATGACATCTGATAAAAATGGAATCTGCTTATATCTTTATATCTGAGACAACAAGGTAACATATTGCATTCATTTTCTCATCCTCAGTGGGAGGAGATCAGTGTGATGGACGAGAGGAACACCCCGATGAGGACCTATCAGGTGTGTAACGTTATGGAAGCCAACCAAAACAACTGGCTGAGGACGCGCCACATCAGCCGGGAAGGAGCGCAGCGCGTCTACATTGAGATCAAGTTCACCCTGAGAGACTGCAACAGCCTCCCCGGCGTTCCCGGCACCTGCAAAGAGGTCTGCATCATCATATATACTGTTAATCACACATAAGCAGGCTTTTTAACTCATAGGCAGCATGGGGCCTTAGTGGTTAGATAACACATATCCTCGCAACTCGTGTGTGTGTGTGTTAAGGCCCTCCTGTTGCATTTGTGCTGCTTGTTTCATCCCTCATGGTGAGCAAAACATTGAATTTTAGCTCCATGGCTGCAGTTGTGGAGCTTTCAGCTCTTTGAAATCTTTTTGGAATGACGCAAGTAAAAAAACAAAACATGTTCTTTTCTTTTGGAGATCAATAGCACAGGAGAAAGTTAGATCTGAAACATGGTGGAAGTAGAAATTGTTTGGAGCGTGGGGTTTATAGCAGGTAAATAATTTCTGCAATCCAGCTGAATATCCTCTGACTATGCGCTGCTCTTAGACTCTTAAATACAACAACAAGTTAACTAGAAATGTAATCAGTATTTTCTTTCACTTCTTAAATTGCAACATTAGATAGAGACATATTGAATTTCTAATGAAAATGTTAGATTAATAGGAACACAACGTAAGACATTTACAAATTGAGACAAATTCTTCCCACAGCACACGTAATGGTAATTTATTGTGTTGTGAATTGCAAGAAACCAGTTTACACCAGTAAATGAACATTAAATAAGTAATAAGGAAATATTTGTGTCCCCACATTTTTGTAGAATATTAGATTAGAGAATCACAGCATTCTGCCTGTTTTGCTGTTTTCATATATCAACGTATTTACCAATGTCAGGCCTGTCTAAAGGTAGTAGGTATTGTTCGTAATATTCTAATAACTTGTCTGAAATCAGAGCTTCTTTTGAACATTACAATCCATTATACTGCAGGGCAGTAAAATACCATTTTAATTATCTGTTCTATTATTTTATTTTTCAGTCTTTTTTAATACACGCCCAACACAAACACACACACAGACTTTGATGGATAATGAATTGATGAAAAGACAAGAGACGGGAAAAGAATGACATGAGAGGATAGCTGCAGAATGAAACAAATGATGCTCTCGAGTCTTTTGTGGCTTCTCATATATTTTACCATCTGATATATTTTTTTTACTGTACCCCATTCTCTTATATCAGCCTGATAACGCTGCTCCTCTGTGTTCATTTCTCTCTACTGCACCCTTTTCGCTCCCATTGCATCTGCAGAATGAGTAGTGGACCTAATGTGACACAATATAGAGCTGCACTTTCACGAAACTGCGGACAGTGTTGCTGACTGGTCATCCAGACAGATGGACTGAGATTTGAAGAGAAGCAGCTACAGAGCAATGGAGGCCTTGTTAGAATTCCCCATTTGATGGACCCTCTTACATTCATTTTCTCTGCTTTGGTTAACTGTGTATTATTCTGCTTTGTCTAATAATTTCTACAGCATGAAAAATGATGGACGCTGTTTGTTTTGCAGACATTCAACATGTACTACTATGAATCCAACAATGCCAATCTGTGGTTTATCAAAGAAAGCCAGTACGTCAAGATTGATACTATTGCCGCAGATGAAAGCTTTACACAGGTATGGACACATGCACACAAACACCCACAATCACACACAAGGACTTACAATATACAGTACACAACAGAAGTGTGTACTCGACTGTGCAAAATCACTATACTATACTATATTAAAAATACAGGTCCCGCAGTCTCAACTCAGTGCAGCAAAAGTCAAAGATTAAAATCTTTTTGTCCATCTTTATTTTTGATGTCAAGTATCCTCGGCATGGAGGATACAAAAATTGTAGAGAACGGCTGGCATTCTTCAGACTCTGTTATTTTCAGCTGCTCTTTGCTGGAGGGGTTGTGTTGCTCTACCTTTCTTTTTAAAATACCACAAAGGTGTTACAATGGATTCAAGTCAGCCGACAGACTTGGTCAGGTCATGATTTTCACTTTATTCTTCCTGAGAAACTCTTGTGTGAACCCTCTTCTGCCAGTTTTTTACAGTCTGGGAGTCCTCTTGTCAGCCAGTATTTTGATATGTCCACTGGTATTCATGGAGCCATCTATAAATGTCACGTCCCCAACACCTGTTGTATTAATGCGGCCTCATCTTATCCCACTCCCACCTCTGTGCTTCATTATCAGGACTATGCATTCACTTTGGTAGTCCTGCCAAACATGCTGGACCTCATCTGAGTCAAACAAATTTATCTTGGACTCATCTGACCAGAGAATGTGCTCCCAATATTTCCCAAAAATATCTATTTAAACTTAGTTTATTCTGTTATCTTGCAAAATTGTCAGGATGGTGTTATTTTTGTTTTGGAAATGCCGTTCCTTTCATATTAGTTCATAATAGCTCAGATTAGTCTGAATGCTCCCATTAAATGAACTAACACATATAAAATATGCCTTGTCCACAGGTGGACGTTGGTGATCGTGTGATGAAGCTGAACACGGAGGTTCGGGACATCAGCAACCTGAGTAAAAAGGGTTTCTACCTGGCCTTCCAGGACCTGGGTGCCTGCATCGCTCTGGTCTCAGTTAGGGTCTTCTACAAGAAGTGTCCGCTCACTGTACTCAACTTGGCCCAGTTCCCCGACACAATAACGGGCGGAGACACGGCACTAGTCGAGGTCCATGGTCTGTGTGTGAATGCCTCTGAGGAGTTTGAAGCTCCCAAGATGTACTGCAGTGCAGACGGAGGCTGGCTGGTTCCCATCGGGAGGTGTGTGTGCAAACCGGGCTTCGAGGAGAACAAGGACGTCTGCCAACGTGAGTGGGGTGGGGGTCCGGAGGCAAGTGTGGGATGGAGTTGTAAGTGTGTGTGTGTTTGTGTGTGTGGGTGAGAGACAGACAGAGGAGGACGAATAAGGAGAGTGAGAAGTGTGTGTGTGGAGCTATCATGTTTTAAAGCTTGTGTGTATTGAAAGTAACTTTGATGCTTTCTGAAATGAAAAAAATCTGTCAAAGCATGTGAGAACCCTCAACAAGAGAAAAGGAAAGCGCATATATAGACAAAACAGACTATTTATGTTCACTCTGCTCTATACAACATATAAATATACAGTAGAATGAATGAATGAATATCTGAATACAATTTGTGCGTGTGTGCATGCATGTGTGTCTTTCTGAAACGTGTGTGTGCAAAGGCATTTCGGTGAATTTTTCTGTGAAACTGAGGATAAAATGACGATAACTGTGTATTTACGGTAGGTCACGGATGCACTTTGTGTGTATGCATTTGAATCATCGCTCCGAACACTGCAAGGACAGATCTTGCATAGGAAAGGGTACGAGTTGCTTTGGGGCATCTCCTCTTTTTTATTTTTTTGTCTGAATATCTCGTGTTCCCTTGTGCGTAGAGCAGAGCAGTCTGAGAAAGTGCTTATTGATGTGTGTTGCGTTGTAGGAGGAGAGGAAAAGGTATGCCTTAGGAAGCAGATTATTGAGTTGTAAAACTCCCCAGATGGTGTGTGTGTGTGTAGTATGTGTGTGTTTGTATGTGTACTGTGCATGCATGCATCTGGGTGAGCGAGCTGTATTAGGCTCACGCCGTCACCTGTCCCTACGGGCTCGCTTCCTCCCTGAAAAGAAAATGGAATCATAGATATTCATCGCCGCAGACTTGAAATCGGTGCACATAATGCAATTTCAGTTCTTTTGGAGAGGCAGCAGCCAAGATGCCCAGAAAACTTGGCAGTTGGGCCTTAGAGACAAGGGAATAAGAACAAGCTGTACTCTGCAGTTTGCAGACTGGTAATGTGCACAGATTGTGGCAGAACTCTGGCTGCATCTCAATCATGAAACACAGACTGTTGAGCTATACGTCTGTCTTGCAAACTGACAAGCTGTGGTTACTTGACAGGTGATCTCACTGACAGGTTTTCAAATGATTTCGCTGCCTACACTACACAGGATGCATTCTCTGTATTAAAACTTTATTTAAAGTCGGTCTGACGCAGCAGAGCGGCTGACCTCAGTGATCTCTATGACCTCATCAGTCTGCTCCCTGAGTCTTATCACTCCAGAGAGAATAAACAGAGCAATGTAAGAGCGTTTAACAAGCTGGCTTTAACTCAGTAACATATGCATGTGTGTGTGTTTGTGCTGCAGTCATGTGCAGAGGTAATGATGGAGTTTTATTGACAGTCTGAGGTCAGAGGTCAGGAAATATATGTGTCCCTTGTCTAATAAGTCATGGTCACTACAAACATGGTGTAGACATGAAGGGAAAACAGGTGTCCAGTGTCTTTAACACAGGAAGGAAGGATTCCAGTTCATTTGGAAAAGGCGTATTTTCCGGTGCAGCAATTATTATGGAAGCAATCAAAAACATTTTTTAATAGATTTGAATTCTTTTGTGGTGAACTGAAGCTTCTCCACCGCAGGGATGTCTGCGCCACCTACTCAGTATTAGGGAAAACATTTTTGTGGGATCTTGGGAAGGATTTGCATAGCAATGAAATTTCCTCCTCATACAGCAGGAAAATTTGCTGTCCCACGTATGACAGCCAAACATATCTCGTGTTTGTTTGCTGCCTGCGAAATAATGCCAGATTCACACTCAGGAAAACCGGCTTTCTTTTGTTTAAAATGACTTTGGTGCTCATGCTGTTTTTGCTTTTATTTTGATATTGTTTCCCCCTCCCTTGTCAGAATTCACTTAGCCAGCTAATGCAACTACATGCGTAATCAGCTTCATTTTAACAGGCAGATTCGTGAAAAACATGAGAGGACACAGAGAAGTGCAGCAACACAGAGAACTATAGCAACACAGTGCGTTGCGCTTTAATGTGTCCCTGAGAGAACAAGGGCCAGGCTTTTAAAGAGTCCTCTTAGCGCTCAGCATCAGCTCCAAACAAAAGGTTCCTGCCCTGACACAGTCTGAGGTCTTCCATAGGGAAAACACACTCCACTAATGCATTTAAATCATCCTCTCTCGCTCGCTGTCACACAAAGAGATGAAGGGGTGAGGTGGATAAGAGAGAGAGAGAGAGAGAGAGAGAGAGAGAGAGAGAGAGAGAGAGAGAGAGCGCTACAAAAAGGACTGGAGGGGAATTTGTAATTGTCATCATTGTGCAGGTGAGCAAGTCATTTTAATGGACGCCTTGGATTCTCTTCGTCTTGTTCTTTTTGTGTTGTGCTTGTTTTCTGCCATTTAGCTGCTCCGATGCTGGCTGTTGTCTTCTAATGCTCTGTGTGAATCTTTCCTTGCTCTTTGGGCCTCTCATTCCTCTTCTTTTTGTCTCTGTGTCACTCTCCCTCTCCCCTCTGTCTCCCATTCTCTCCGTGCCTCTCTCTCTCGGTGTGAAGCGCTAATGGAATCATTACTAGCCTCTCTGTGTTAGACAAACACCAGACACCTCCAATTACAGCCTTTTTTTTCACAATCTCTGCCTCTTTCCCCTCCCCTCTGCTATTTTCTAACCTTGCTCTGGTGTCTGCTTCTATAATGGGACTGTTCTGCACCTCTCGCACTCTACCAGCCACCCATTTTGCTCCTCACCCATTTCTCCTGGTATTGTCTTCCTTTTTTCACCTCACCATTTTTCTTTTTGTCTCCCTTCTCCTTCTCCAGGCAGCCCTTATCTCCTCTGTCTGCACTCGTTAAACATTTATAGATCATGGGTTCATCTTTCTCCTTTTTCCCTTTTCCAACTCAGTGCTTCTTATTTCCTAAAGGAGGCCTGTTTAAATGTGTATGTATGTTTTCATGTTGTTATTGGTGGACACTGGACTAGATTAAATCTGAGCAGTTATTTTATGGCAAAGGGGGAATTGCTTACAGAGAATGAGGGACACTTTTCTTCGAGTATAAACAGAGTGACTATCAACAGACTGTGAAACAAGATATAATCAGATTCATGGGAAATGAGTAAGTGAGTAACATAAAAACAAACACACTACAAGGTTGAGATGGAAACTGTCATCTAATGTGACTATTATGATATCTTAGTTCTTCTTCTTATCGAAATCTTCTTAAAGGACCAAAACAAATGAGGCCAAATCAAAAATATTACATGTTTAAAGAGTTCCTAATCATTTGCTGGAACATTTTATGGGGGAAAATTGTAATTTGAGATTATCCATTGGGAAACAACAATGTTCTTACATAGTTGACACTGTAAGTCTTTTATTTGTGTTTTGAAGAAAGACCAAAGAAATATCCATAGCAGTTAGTTTTCAGAGGAATTTCCTTGAAAGAACTTCCAAAAAATAATCCATTTAATTCAACTAAACATCAAACAGAAACTTTATTGATTGAACTGTGTGTTTGTCTGTAATTTACAGCTACACAGAAAGAAAAATTGTACTTGTTCAGCCTACGAGATGGCAAACACATCAAACAATCAGGAACATCTTGAGGAACATGACAATCACCCAAGATGTTGATTTGACCTCCCAACTTCCTGATCAAGCATCAGCAGGATGCAGTGGAACAAGTTTGATTGACAGAGGCCCCACTGCACAAGCCAGAGTACCCAAAGGATCCACTGCCAACGTCCTGGTGCCAGACTCCATAGGTCACCCTGAGAGGTCCTCTTGTCCATGTCCAATGGTTCAGAGCATTTTTGACCACATAAAGGGGACCAACACAATATTAGGCAGGTGGTCATAATGTTATGCCTGATCAGTGTAAGTTCAAACATTGCTGATTAAGCCTGTCATGGCCAGGTAAAACTCTCAGTATAGTTTCTGTACCATCTTTCTATAGTTTATATTAATTCTCAGGTGTCTGTATCGACTTTCCTGTACCTGGTGCACCAGTAGTAATGGTTTTACATCAACCAGAGCTGCATAAGGGTACAACCATAGCGACAGAGACAGAGCAGCTACAAGTATGACAAAAAAAACAACCTAGAAAGCATCAAAAAGAATGAGATACTTGCTGTTCAGAGGAAGGATTACAGTCTACAAAGGAAAGCAATAGACTGTGAGGCATTCGTCATAAGCATGCCTTGAAAGGGTTTTACTGTGAAAGAAAAAAACTGGAAGAATACCAACTGAACGTGACATTGTCTTTTTCAGAACCAATCTATAGAAATATTACATATTGGCTTGATTCTAGAAAAATGATGAGTAAACTCTGGGAGCTGTAAAATATAGTATCACTGTAGCAGTGTAACAAACATTACTTAAACTGGCAGGTGTTTGTTGGTTAAGCAGATTAAGGCACATTTGTTTCTGCTGTGATTATATGATGCAGCTGAATGTTAGATTCAGTTAAAACAAACTATGGTTTTGTACCTTTTCATTGGATCAATTAATTATTGCTTTTGGTCTTTTCATGGAATGTTTGTGATAAAGAATAATACAGGATGTCAGTGTTTAACCCGTGTTTTATTTTATTCATATGTGTCTCTGGGTTATTCCATCGCTTTTTTTTTTTTTTTTTTTGACTACTGAGCCATGCACTAAACACACTGTTGCTCCGATGGCCATGACTCCTCTCCTCAGTCCCATGAAATCATACTCATCTGCCTTGTCACCAGTGCAGTTGCATAATCTCTCTCTCTTATTCAAACACATACTCGCTCTCCCCCTCCCTGCCTCTCTGTCACTTTGCACACCCTTGTCACTTCTCCTAAATCTCCCTCATCCCCCATGCCGAGGCCTCTGTCTGTGCAGCCGAAGCCCCCCGCCTCGCTCCTTCCCTTGATTTCTTTACTCTCTGTGTCTTTGTCTCTTGTGTATTCTGTTCCTGTTTGCCCTCTCTGTTTCTGTCTGCCACTGTTTCCTCTACCCCCTCCATTTCCACCTCGTACTCCCCTTGCTCTCTGCCGCTGTCTCTGTCTCTCACAGCTGGTAGGGAATGTAGTGAATACTCCTCTCAAACCTCTCCTGCTTTAAGCCCTGGGGGTACATGCTGAAGGGCAGGAGTGTGTGTGTGTGGGTGTATGTGTGGCTATGGCTGGGTGTGTGTTTGTGTGTTCTGTCCTTCTCTGTGTGTCTGACAGCACCAATTACTGCCTCAGATGCCTGAGAGATGGAGGAGACCGAGTGAAGAAGGACAGACACCTGTCACCTCAACACAAATTCTCTTGCTCTCATCTCCTCTCTCTCTCTCCTTCTGAGCGGGCAGAAGTAATATGGGTCAGCATGACATGTCTGTCTGTCTACCTGCTGGCTATACCTTCCTAATGGTCTGCTTCTTCTCTGTTTCTCTTCTTATTCATTTGTCTGTTTGACGCTGCCAACATGAAGCGAGAACTTAGTTCACGAGAGGAACTTTTCAAAGTCACACCACACTCCTCATACTGATTCCACTTAGCTCTCCCGCTGTTCTTTTCACTTCTCAAATTGGATCGAAACCAAAGCGTGAATCACTGAGGAACATGTCCAGTGTGCATCTGATCTGGTGTGAATTGTCTGATCAGCTATGAGTTCATTCGGAACATTGAGATGCAGATACAATGGATTTCAACTCTAAGTTTTGTTGGCAGCTACATGACTTAAAGTAATACTTTAATGGAATACAGCAGATCAGCATTTTGGGTAACATTTTTTATTTATTTTTTGTCTCTTTCTGACATCTCATTTCTCCATTCTTACCCTCTGACCCCCAATCAGTTTCTGGCTTTTGTTTTGATCCTGTCACAAATTTACTCACTCTGGGACCTTTTTTCACTGCCGTATAAAGTCCTGCTCCTCTATGGAAGCAGCACAACCACGGCTAGAAGTAGAGAGAACTCAAAAATGTTTTTTGTGCAGTATGACAAAGTTATAATGCCATAAATCATTTTTAAAAATCGTCTCAGCTGAAGAGTCCCTGAATTTTTGTCACATGACCGTTGGTAGCAGCTGAGTCACTAATAGCTTAAAGGTTGTGCCGAAAAGCATAGAATTTTTTTGTTTTTCACAGAATCGGGTTAGTACAATTGCGTTGTTTTTGCCAAAATTTGAAATGAGACATGCAGAATAAAGTGATTTTTATTAAATATCACAATTTTAAGCTTAGACTGCTTAAAGTTTCCTGACTGAGCAGCATGTTACAGATTTGTAATTAAGGACTGTCCTGTCTGAAAGCTGAAAATGTGATGATTCTTTCTGTTTTCACAATTTGCTGGTTCTGATAATTGGTGTAATTTTGGCAATTTTTCAAATGTAATAAGTCTTTCTAACCCGCCAGCGGGTTTGGGGGTTTAGAGGGTTAAAATCATAGTTTAACATTTGAAAAATCTGTTCTGGCAAAACCATTTTTGGAATACATTTTAATAGTTTTCCATATAAATGAAAACAGCCCACGACTGCTTTGCTTAACTTGACATAAGAACTAGAAACCATTCAAAGATAATGAAATCCACCAACGCGCTCACTAATTAACATACTATGTCTCGTAATCTGCACACAAATCGAGGAGTAAATACATGTCACAAACTATTTCTGGTCTGGGCACAGCGACTTTCTCAAGTGAGGTTGTCAGATTTGGTATCATTAAGCCTGTGAAAAGATCAAAACCAAAACCTGTGCTCTGGCAACTCCCATCCAACAAAAGATGCAGCACAGAAATAGTAGCAGGAAACACAAACTTTTGTTAGCCATGAAAGAGCTGCCAATGTTGAATTTGTCCTTTAAGGCATAGGGATGTACAAAAACCAGTGAAACAACACATCACAAGCAGCAATCAAAGGCCTCCAGCTCAGCTGTTCAGTCAATCAGACATGGCACTGACCAGAGCCCAGCAGGAAAGGAATTAAAAAGCCTTTGTTCTCTGCAAGAAAACTTGTGTTCAGTACAGAAAAATAGCAGTTACAGTGTATGGTACTCGTGCTGTAAGGGCTCCATAAGGATATGCTCTCATTTGCATTTAATGAAAGAAACACTTTGGCCATGCTTAAGCACTAATAAGACTGGATAACATGCACAAACATGTACACAGTAGAGTTTTACACTTTATCTCTCATAAGAGGATTCAAGTCTCTCTTTATAATGAAAGGTCTGAGCAGATGTAGGAAAAGGCTAATCTCCACACCTGTGTGAAATCTTGTGTGTGTTTTCGCTGAAAGCTCAGTGGGCTTTATTGCATCTACCCTTAACAACAGAAGTGTGAGTGATGTGGACAGTGGAGGCAGTGGGTAAAGTGAGCATTTTTATGTTGATCAGATACAGACTTTTGAAGGTCAAGGCCTCCCTCCTGTAGTATGTTCTCTCTCTCTCTCTCTCTCTCTCTCTCTCTCTCTCTCTCTCTCTCTCTCTCTCTCTCTCTCTCTCTCACACACACACACTCACAAACACCGTTTTCTCATTTCTTTGCTCTTCTCGTGGTGGCAGCTCGGGGAGCTTGAGAGCTCGAAGGTGTGGGTAGCAAGGTAGTGGGCGGCTAACAGAAGGATTTAGACAGCTAGTCCAGAGATTTCTGTGTGCATACAGTTCATGCAATTTGTGAAAGGATGTGTGTGTGTGTGCGTACA
>OMNN01028121.1:0-12768 GCA_900302755.1 Chromis chromis
GTAAAGTGAGCATTTTTATGTTGATCAGATACAGACTTTTGAAGGTCAAGGCCTCCCTCCTGTAGTATGTTCTCTCTCTCTCTCTCTCTCTCTCTCTCTCTCTCTCACACACACACACCCACACACATACACTCACAAACACCGTTTTCTCATTTCTTTGCTCTTCTCGTGGTGGCAGCTCGGGGAGCTTGAGAGCTCGAAGGTGTGGGTAGCAAGGTAGTGGGCGGCTAACAGAAGGATTTAGACAGCTAGTCCAGAGATTTCTGTGTGCATACAGTTCATGCAATTTGTGAAAGGATGTGTGTGTGTGCGTACACTGCTGCAGGCATTAGGGCATTAAGCTGTTGAAGTGTCAGGCAGCAGGGTGTTATTACAAGCCAGATGTTCTTAAAGGACAAACGGATATATGGGCCAAGTAAAGGCCAATCATCTGTCCTTTTACCTGTCTGTGTGAGTGCTTGTCTTCTTGCTGCTCTGCCTGTCTGACTTCACTTTTCATTTATTTGGGTAATGGCAGCCACCTTTTACTTCATTTCTCCTTTATTCTCTTTTATCTCCTCTCTCTCACATGTCCCTCCCAAACTCCATCCCTTTTCCCCCTCTCCCTCTTTCTCATCTCCTCTCTTTTGTGTTGGAATAAATGACACAAAATCACAAAGGCTTAGGCTCTCGCTATATCCTCTATATGCACGTAGTCCCCGTCTACATACCCACACAGCACTGACCCAGATAATGTCTATTCACACAGAGTCTCCAAGCACAGCTCCTCTCTTGCCATGGCCGATCACCGTCCACACATGAGCTGAGTTGCCAAAAGCCACCTTAGCACCAAGATGGTGTTTGCACCAATGAGGTGTTAGACACAACAAAACCTGAGGACATAAAGGTGGCTTTGGAGTGACAGGACCTTGTGTGGCTTGGCTGAGTCTGGTGCAGTGGGTTGAGCTGTGTGAACAAACCCTAGGAGAACAGAGGGAAAGCAGGCCAAGGACTGAGAAACTGTTAATGCATGTTTCAACTCCTCACATCCTTATATAGCACTATTCCCCAGAGACGGAGGCGGTGAGAGAGGAGAGAGGTGTAGAGGGGAGAGCGTGTCTCCTTTGGGTACAGTTCTCATTAATTGGCCGTGTTCCATATGCATTTGAGTTCCAGTTAGGGATAAACATGCACGCTCTCATGGGAAAGTTCATAATCTTCACATTTCCATAGGCTTGAATTTTCTCCATTTAAAATCCTAAAGTTTCAAAAAAGGTAGAGCAGAGGAGTCGTGCAGGCAGCCAGTGGGTCTGCAGAACAGGAAACATAGGAACAGGAAGGCAGCCATTGACCCCTTCCCCTTATCCCCTCCCCTTACTCTCTTTCTAGTTTATGGATGGCTTCCAGATGTACGATCAGCCTGTCAGGCTGATTGGGCTGCTGCTGCACAGGCGTTATTGCTCAGCGCCGATGTACAGATGTAGCCGTGGTCAAAATCCAATTTGTTGCTGCTTTTGTATGTATTACAGCTGCGCTATTGTTCTGGAGCCAAAACAGACCATTCACAAAATTCAAAATGACTTTTCAATCTGCGGTGCGAGCCAGAACAAAGACCAAAGTTACACAGAACCCTGATGAGAGATGTGACAGATTCTGATTCATTTTTAAATATCTCTGTTTGGACCAGCTGCTGTGGTATTAAAGCTATAGATGGAAAATATCAGCAGTGCCTGCAGGCTCGAGTGACGCCTCGCATCGGGAGCAAAACATGTTTACTGGTGAGCATGTGCATGTGTTGCATTTTGGCCTGCTGGTTTTGCCTGATTATCAACATGGTCAGCTGCCAGTTGAGTGGCAGTTAAGGTACTTAAAAACCCTTAACATCTGATCGACACAGTTTGCGGCAAAAATCACTGAGTCAAATTTGACAGATGCACAGATTTTTACATTCTGTGTCTGTCCTCTGAAGGCAAACATCAATAAATCATATCAGTAATCATAGCAGAAAAGATGCTCCTTATAACTAGACCTTGCCTGATAGTAATGTTTAAAAGCTTTCTCAGATATTGGAAGTGATCTGTACATGACAGCATGTCACATCTACATAGACAACAAGAACTGCTAATTGCTACATCAGGTTACATTAATGATGTCAATTTGCCAAAATGTAATTTCATTTTTTTCTAAGGGGTTGTAAGGGGCGAACAGGGGGAAGATTTTAATATCTTAAAAAAAATATGATTTACAAATTCTACCCATGGATGTCTGATATGTTGTACTGCAACATTATTGAGTAACAATAAAATAACATCTTCTGTCAGTTAAACAAAATATGCAAGTTTTGGGAAGTAAACTCTTACTTAACACAGCTCATGCAAATGTAGAGCCTGACTGTTGATCATTTTAAATGTAGCTGAGAATAAATGAGGCCAAGAATAGCAGCATAAATCATAAAGTCTATGTCAGACACAACTAAGATCTCTCTTTATGTTTGCTTGCTTCCCTGCTGCACTGCTATGCTAAAGGGCATCACCGAGGCTTATGAGTGTCATTACCTTTCAAGGCTGCTTCATAAGCAGGTCTGTGCATAGATCTAATTGTTTTGCCGATATTTATTCATATGAAAAGCTCCTGCGGGACTGAGTTTTTCCGATTTTGTTGTAAGTCAAAGGGGACCCAGCGTGGCAATTTTCCCAAGTGGGAACTCTTTTGTATGTGACACCCTCGACTTCCTGAATGCTGAGTAGGTGCAGAGGTCTCAAGGAGGCATGAAAGAGGGAGTATTATTTATGGAATTGCAAGGCAATTCTGTATCTGTCAGGTAGAGGATGCCACTTGAGGCACACACATGCACACACATAAATACTTATGTTCATTCATAGAGTTGTATACTCACAAGTGTGTACACACTCAGAAAGCAACTGAACTCGACTCTTTTATAAGTGTGACCTTGAGCGAGGCAGCAATCTCAAGCAGCATCTTCTTTAGCGCTTCTGTTGCTTTAGTGTTGTTGTTGTTTTTTTTTTATAAATGACATCTCCACTATAGATGGGAATAAAACATGCAAGAGCAGAGTTCACCACTATTTCAAGTCAATTTGCTGTGAGTTTGGTCAGCGAAGTCAGCCACTGCACACCCACAAAATAAAGATGGCAAGAGTACGGCCTCCCACTTGACAGGTACATCTGCGAGAGAGTGTGTGTTTGTGAGTGACACAGAGAAAAAGGCACGGGGCTCTCCTTTCCTTCTCTGCCTGAGAGGATGAATTATTGAGAGTGATGAACTGAAAATAACGTGGGTGAAGAAAGGAGGTGCACCGCTCCTCCTACACACACTCTGCTGGTCACGGGGCCGAGGCTGATGTGGGCACGTTTACTGCCGTGGTGTGTGTGGAGGCTCGATGTGTGTGTTTATGTGTTAAAGCTCCGTGGACTGTTTTTTTTTAATGAAGATGTTTAAGCTATGTGCGTCCAGGGAGAGGAAACGTGTGTGGGAATAGTAAAAGTATAAATCTGCGTATGGAAACTTGTGCTGTGGTGGTCCGTCTGGCTAAAGGGAGACGGTGAATCCTTGCGTTCCTCTGGCCTTTATCTTGATAGCAAAACAGACAGAAGAATAAGTTATTCAGACTGTGAACCAAACTCCCAACAGACTTCTATAGGCCTGTCATGCTCTCTCCCTCCTCTTCCTCCCTCTCTCTCTCTGTCCGTCCCTCGCCCATGACCTCTTTCAGACAGAAACACACATGCACCTGGTATCTATTTAATCTGTTTTTAGACTGCAAGATAATCACACAGGCTCAAAATTAGCGAGCCATCAGCTTGGGTTACCGTTGGAAAAGTGTGCGTCTGCGTAGATGTGTGTTTGCTTTAATTGCACTGAAATTGAGCTTGTTCTCTATTCCCCGTGATTTTTTTTCTTCCTTTTTAAAAAAAAAAGGGGTTTGTGTATGTGTGCGTGCCTGTCAGCGAGAGAGTAAATATTTGTGCAGGAGCTCTGGAGAAGGTCAGGGTCAAAGTATGACAGACAGCCCATTGGGAAATAAAGACACACACATACAAAGGCAGACTCACCACACACACACAAATAAAGAGAATCAAGCAGAGATGGTGAGAAAGGAAGACAGAGGACAGAGACAGAAAAACAGACATAGACAGACAGCAGGGAAAACAAGATAGATAGGGAAAAACAGAAACAAGAGAAAAACTGAAAATGGAGAGAATAGGAAGTGGGAGAGCCTCATCCCGTAGTTCCCC
Source organism: Chromis chromis (assembly GCA_900302755.1). Lineage (NCBI taxonomy): Eukaryota > Metazoa > Chordata > Actinopteri > Pomacentridae > Chromis > Chromis chromis. Next base: position 4,236 of record OMNN01028121.1, read on the forward strand.
TTGGCCGCTCTCAGTAATTGGCTGGTATCCAGAGAACAGAGACTAGATCAGAAAGCAGTCTGAGGGTACTCATGTGCTTCATGTAGTGGACATCACAAACCATTTCATAACTGCTGACCGTGTGCGTATGTATGTGTGTGCGGGACAGAGAAGTCATAAGAAGTCATAAACAAAGTGAGGGTCTGTCCTGAGGTGTCAATCATGGGGGTCTATGGCGTCCAAGTGGTCACGGCTCACGTCTCATGACTGCTCTGCAAACATGTGATCCTGACTGGTCTTCCTCTAACAAAAGTCTCTTGCAGTTAAAAATAATTGCTGCTATACATCATGAGCCTTAAAAGAATATATCATAGCTTTAGGGACATAACTCTCTTTTTTTTGCCTGATCGCTTGTGTGATGAACATTGGTGGTGAATCGGGATAAAATGGTGTCAGCAATGTCAATATTATACTTTTTAAATATGTAAGGGGGTTCTTTCAGCCAGATTTTCTTTAATATGCCCACGCACACCACAGTATCACACAGGCCCATTTGAAAATAAATCTATTCATCAATAATTATTATAGCCCGACTGAACATATTGCAAAAAAAACAAAAAACAAAACATGCTTGGGATAATTAAAAAAAATGGTGTCATCACATATTTTGTCCAGTAGAATGACTCCGACTCCATAGTGTACAATACTCTCAGCACTGTCTGCAGCACATGTAGCAGAGTACGTATCACAGAAGTGGTGCGGAGTCGAGCAGTGTCTTGATACGAAGTTGCTGATTAAGAAATACATTGCTGGAAAGATAAACAATGATCATTTACATAATTTTCCGTTTTCCTGAAAAAACGGTTTTGATATCAGTCCATAAATCCAGTATGTGTTGGGCTCTAACAATTACCCCGGCAGGCTTATTTAACACCTGTTCTAAAGTTAATTTGGATTATTCTCCATGACAGACTTAAAGATGGTCAGCACAAATTTTTATGATATTGTTCTCACGTGTTGTTTGTTCATTTACTGTAATTCTATAGTTCAATGACTGTAGCACCAGTGTATGCTGTACATTTCTTAACTAGCCTTTTGCTACTAAACATACAATACTGTTGGGAAAATAGCAAAAATACTGAAAATAAATACTAAAAAGTACTGGAATCAGTCATTAAAGTTTGTTTGTAAGCAAACGTCCTCATTAGCATTGCTGTAATTCACAGTCAAATGGCATTGCAAGTCAATGCATGCACACTGAAATGCAAGTTATGATTACAGATGACATATAATATTCATTTGTTACTTGTTAATTAATGTGTGTATGTGTTAAACCTGACTGAACATAACCTAACTTACTATTTTTAAACAATGTACATTTCTTATTTCTAATGTATGTTTCTTTTCTCAAAAGAGAAAAGGAAAAAAAGAAAGAAAAAAATACAAAAGAACAAGCACAAGATCACTGACTTGCTCAGGAACTGTGTGTGCGTGTGTCTGTGTGTGTGTTTCACAGGATTAGTAGTAATGGTGAATATTATGGTGTTAAAGGTTGTTATGAACTCCGATTAGGGATTAGAGGATCTCAGCAGGGGGCTGGACTCTGATGCTGACATCTTTATCCCACACAAACCTCTTCATTACCACACACACACGTGCACATGCACACACACTGCATGCACTTTGCTCTCTGCTCAACACAACCACATACCGCACACACAAACATATTACTTCCACTTGTCAACGAAGGAAATTGTTGACGACAAAAACACACATCTAATAAAGTCACATGGGTCGTGCCCTTATGCAGCTTTTAAAAGCGACACTTTGGGATGCTGTGCTAACACAACATTGTACAGTTAATCACTGAATTCAAATGATGTGTTTATATAGTAATATACCATTAATGCAATGATTTCTTAGGACCTACATGTGTGTGTTTTCACATACAAATATAATGCGCCATTTCTTTAAACGTTTTTCTTTAAACGTCTATCTGGAGTTTGTTTAGTATGACAACATGTGAATTCGACCGAAAGCATGTTTCACGGACATGTACACACAAGCACAAACACACACAAACACACACACACACACATACAGATGCGACCCCGGTGGCCGTAAAGGACGTCAGATTCAATCTTGTCAGATTTCTCCACTGACGCTTGATGTATCAATTTTTAAGTAGCTCGCCTCAACTAACGCCTGTATACACACACAGGACACACACACACACACACACACACACACACACACACAAGACGCACACGCACACAGGCTGCTCTGTGCTCCAGGAGCTGTGGCACTCGAGGGGTACTCGAAGGGTTCCATCTTGAAAGCCTGTTGCCATGGTGACCATTATGGAGCTCATCTCCCGTGGGCCAGCAAGCTTTACACAACTTCCCTCCCTTCCAACTCAACACACTCACTCGCACACACACTTATACACACTCACGGTACCCCCCACCCATCCACAAATACACACACCGGGTTTTCTCCTCTTTGTGCCCTTTATGGTAAAGCCGGCAGGGAGCCAATGTTTGACTTGAACCAAGTGCGACAGAGAGCAAGAGAACAGAGCAATTAGCAGTTAAACTAGTAAGAAGGTCTGAAAGGGAAGTGGAGGAGAAGAGAACGCTCACAGTCTTGTTTCGGAAAAATGCAGCTAATGTGATTTTGCATACGTACAGAGCCGCCTGGATGAATATAATTAGAATGTAATGACTTTGACTGTGAGATATCGGGTTTGTGTTTCAAGAGTGTGCACTTGTGTCTAAGTCTGCACAGGCCCGGTTGAACTGAATACCTTTTCTGAAGTCTCACAATCAGCAGCTTCTGTTATTCACACAATCAATTAAACATTGCTTAAGCATGATGTAACCATTCATACATAAATGCAGCTGGAGTCTTCTAATGTGTCCTGAACTGACTGGAGGGGTCACCACAGAGGCCAGAAATTGGAGGTATCATTCACTGCAATAACCAAAACATCCTAATTTTGCCCAGTATGCTAGTTTCTGTCTTTAGTGCAGAGGTTTAGCTGTTTTTTACTCAAGTATAACAGACACTCTGGCTTATTAAACAGTCAAAAGTAACAGGATACATAGATTTCTGTCCAGTAAGGTAACACAGACTCATTGCCTTTACTGTATGCATACCCATCATGCTTACTGTCATGCTTAGTCACCCCCTGAAGGCCAATTGTAAGCCAGGAAAAGCCCTGTGGTGAAAGTACAATGAACAGCCACTTCATACTTATACATGACCCCTGAACAGTGTAATTCATATGAACTGTAAAGGCTACATGTGTAAAAGTGCCTTGTAATATAAAAGGGGGTCACACCCCTAAAAGGTTAATATATCACATTAATGCCATGCTTCCTGTTAGAAAGAGCATATAATAGAATCCATTGACCGCGCTATTTTGATAATGATTTAATCTGGTGAGTCATTAATCAAGACAAAATGACGAACGTTCAGAGGTACCAGCTGCTTTATGTGATTCTATATAAGAATACAAGTTGGTTTTGCCCTACAAAAAGCTGTATTGAAGTCCCCCTCCACCAAAGAATTAATGTTTTTAACCCTGTTAATATGTCCGCATGGTATTTTTTTACATGTTAAAAGACATATCATAAGCAGTTAACGCCATGGCCGAGCGTTGCTGCGTTTAAAATGGAGTGTACCGATCACACGTGCAAAAACAGATTCAGACTTCCTGGGTTTCATATGTAACAAACCTAAGGAACAAATCCTGCTGTGGCTTTCTGTGTCATTATTAGTCTTCAAAATTGGTTTCAAGTTCTAACATGTATATATAGCTGACTTATTCCAATATTACAACATGCTATTTTGTTTCATAGAGTGGTTTTATAGAGTTACGGCATAGTGAGCTGGTGTGTTTGAGCTGCAGCGAGCAGCGAAGGGATGGATGGAGAAGAATGTATGAACTTCATAGAGCTGCACATTCTAAAGGAGGCAACAGTGCAGAGCTACATCTAGGTCATTTGAAGTCATGGAGGGTTTTTATGGAAAAAAAAAAGGTCTAAACATATGTAATTCTGATACACAAAGATTAGTTTTTTGGTACTTAATCAGTGACTGAAGATTGAACATTTTTATTTTTTGGTCACTTAAGAAGTGAAACAAGCTGTAAACATAACACTGACAGTAAAACCCTTTTAAAGTTAATGTGGCTAACACAATTGCAAACCTCTGAATTTATACACATCCAGCAGAAAATCGAGATTCATGTTGAATGCTTAAATTTCCTCTTACCTCTGGTTTGCTTTCTACCACTTCAGCTCCTACATGCTCCACTCCTGTTGACAGCTAGTTTCTAACTACCTGCCTTTTGGTGCTGTGCAGGCAGTGTTCAGTGGGTCAATAAAAACTTTTCAGCTAAAAACAGTTGCCGGCTATGGCTGGGAACATAGCTAATGTGTGTTGAGACTGAACTAGAAGCTGTGAGACATAAACCAAAACGATCAGTTAAGAGTTGTTGGGTTCATCAGTGCAACTTACTCTACATGTGGTCATCTGATCCACTTATATAAATATATTGATTAGTGCAGCATCTCTGTGGTTTGGGAAATTGTGGTAGGCTTATTAAACTAATTTCTGATGTTTTGCAATAGATTAATGGAAATAATCAGTGTTGGCAGACATAAAAAGAGTAGAATATGATATAGAATATTATATTATCATATAATAAAAATGGAACTGAACAGAACTCAATCAGCTCGTGTGTTGTCTTCTCCCAGAGGAAGAGGTTGGGCAGTTCCCTTCTCAATCAGTGGTGACTGAGGGTGTGTCTTGAGTAGCAGTACTATATCATATCTAAGAGCTATCGATTGGCATAAATACACTGACTCTCTCTGGTGACCGGATGAATAATTAATAAGACACTGGATCTGAGGCCACTCTTTATCTTTAGGAGAAACACATACACACATCTCAAACACACCCTATGTACAGCACTGTCAACCTAAGATAATGCAAATCTGGAGTTAGCTCATAGTTCCACAACATAGTTTTTGAGTCTAAACTTTTGCTCTCAAGTGTGTCTGCTTTGTGTGCGAGTGTGTGTTTATGCGAGCACTGTCTCAGCCTTCTTGTCCCTTTTTCATATCTATGGTAAATCATTAATCATAAGGGAACCAAGTCAAGTAACACATTTCCCATGGGGCAGACACTGGGAGTAGCTTGAGAAAAAAAAGGAGGCAAGAAAAGCAAGCAAGCGAGAGAGAGAGAGAGAGAGAAAAGAGGGAGTTTGGGGGAGAAAGAAAAACTGGAGTGAGAAAGAGGTGGAAAAGCAGAGTAGAAACCAGCTGATCAGGAGAAGGAAGCTCTACTCTATTAGCCGAGCCCCCGTTTTGCTGAAAGTTTTTGATCAGGCAGTTGTACGTACGCCAGGCCTGGCACCGGGTGCCCTGTCTGTCCTCTAGCGTCGAGGTCCTTTGTGCCTCTGTGGCTGGCCAGCGCCCGAAGCCAGGACTCTCCGGATGCAACATCCCCGGAGAAAAGCTGCTTTTCCACCCTGCTCCTACAGCCCAGCCAACAGGAACACACACACAGTCACCACAGCCCAGCACATAGGCACCCATTACCTTGGAACCTGACAGGAAGGAGGAAAGAGAGCAGAAACCCTTGGAGAATTATCACTCCCTTTCATTTCCTTTCTTTTCTTTTCTTTCTCTCTCTTTCACACCTACACACGCATACTTTTTTTTTTTTCCAGTGTTCTTTCAGGTCTTTGGGGGATTGTGCTAGTGGACTTTGCTCCCCTATGATGAATGATTTGCCTAAAAATACTGTCTGTATTCAAGCGAGCACAGCATCCAGGTGGAAGAACTTACCTCCACAGTGAGAAATCACACTACTTTGAGGCCACTTTTCCATTCTGCTATCCGTGGGTTAACCACAGTATTGAATATACGTGTATGTGTGTGTGTGTGTGCGTAAGTGGGTGTTGGTGTTGTAATATACAGCCTTTCTGGGACAAGTGACGTGTAGCTTGATTAAATCCGTGACCTTCACCGGCAGCACAAGCAATCAGCAGGCGAACACACGCGTTCACACACACGCTGCATACTTAACACCTTCTTGCACACAAGCGCTTTGGCACACGAACATGCAATCAGCACCTGGTGGAATCTGTCGCATCATTGATCCCACCTACTCATACACACGCGTACATATGCACGCAAACACACACACGCGGAGCATCTATCAAATTGCATTTGAGACACCCTCATTTTCCTCACATAGGATTCTGTACACCGCCATACTATTTACCACTGTAGCAGAAAAGGCTTGCGAGAATGGGAATACCAGGCCTATGAATGCATAAATAAATACATGCATAATCTATATTCAGATTACCAAAGGGGAAAGTCAGGAATTCCATTTTACTGCCGAGGATGCAAAAGGGGAATCATTCAAGTCCCCGGTCTATTTCAGCCGGCTGCTCCTGTTGAGTGGTAACACGGTTTTCCCTCCCCAGTTTTTATGACTCCACATAATGACTAATACGCAGCCACTGAAACAGCCATAGCAATAGTCATATTATGTTATTGTGACTATTGCTGTGACTGCAGTTGTATATTTTTGTTCCCTTGGTTGCCCGAAGATCTAATGCTTATATAACAGGACTGACAGTTGATCTGCTGTTGCACTGTGTTATTGTACTGTACGACCCTGTGGTTATACCGCCCCTCAGCCTGATGTAACAGGATCTCACGTAGACCAAACGTCACAATACATCAAATCAAACTTTGTTTTCCTGTTCTTTGCCGTGGGTCCTGCACGGCACATCCTACGACCCATCAGCGTCTGTAGTACCTCTTTTTTTTTTTAGCAATATTCCGTAGTAACGGAGCTCTTTGTCTTGTTAGTTGGGTTGTTTTGTACTTTTTTATACCATTTCGAGACTCTATTCTCCATTATACTCTTGTGAGTCTACTTTATTTTTACACAGGCTTGAGGAACAATTCAGGTTTATGACTGTGCAACCTTGGTTTTGCAGTTTGGGCCGTCGTTTCTATAGTTACTGCAACTCTTGAGAATATACAGTAGCTGTGTAAACTGAATGCGCCTGAAATCTCTATAATAATCCCAAATGGCACAGAAGAAATGCATGCATCCACAACTACACTAAATATGAATGTCTGATGAACGTTTAAAATGGACAGTTTGTGGAATTCTTCCATAAATTGCCATCTTTCAGTTAAGTTTGGCAAACCTGGGGGTTTGTTTGACACTTCTGTGCTTGTCTGATTTGCTCATATTTCTTACTTTGTGTCTACTTTTTAACAATGTTTCCATGTACCCACAGCTCAGCAACTACTTTTGTGAATACAGTGTTATAGTACCTAACAGGAATGATGGCTGAATCTACAGAACTAAAACCCAAGTTGTAATAAACTGGAATTATCCGTTAAAGCATTTGTGGCAGAGGAGGGATTTCTGGCACAAGTACTGCCAAGATGCAAGAGAGCAACTGTATTCTGAGACCAATACGTCCTGGCTTGTAGCCTTCATCACAACATTTATTACATTACAAACAACATTTCAGTGGGCTGTTAAATAAAGTGGCTCTTTATACTACAAGTGTTGCAGGATTTTTGATGTTTCAGAGGATGTACAGCCGTAACGTAGCAAAACAGTTTTTACAGCAACTGTCTTTATGGTTAATAAACGTTGAGTGTGTATGCTGTGCTTCACATCCACTCATTCTGTGTTTATCTTTTTTGCTCACTCCAGCATGCAGACCTGGAACCTACAAAGCTTCGGCCACAGATGCCTACTGCACCAAATGTCCTCCTCACAGCTCGTCCCCGCAGGAGCAAGCCGTCGTGTGCATTTGCGAGAAAGGTTTCCACCGTGCTGAGAGCGACCCACGCTCAATGGCCTGCACACGTGAGTGACACAAACAGTGGCAAAAAAGCTGCAAAACACATGCAACTCCTATCAGCTATCACAGTATTCACTGCGCTCATTTTAGTAGTATACTCGCATTTGGATGTTTACATTATATATATGAAATGATTGGATTACATTTCGTTTAATGAGTCTGTAATGTACTCCTGGTAGAATTTACATTGCATGGCTGTTTTTCCAATTTTCCATTTCATCCAGTTCATATATATATGTATATATGTATATAAGAATTTTCCTCTTCCTAGCTGCTGTTAGTTCGCACAGCACAAGAGATGCATACATAAAACATACACACATACACACACCTCCATGTGTATTAGTTGTGTGGTTACATTCCATGGATATCTTGGATGAGAACACAGATATGGGTGATACTCTGCTAGAAAGTAGATGATGTTTCTGCCTCACACACACGCACACATATACACACAACCAGAGGGATCGGACCACATATTCATGAAAAGCGACAGAGGTAAAGAGAAAGAATGAGGAGGGAAGATTGAGAGTATGAGAGCGGCAGAATGAGATGGATTGAGATAGATGGAGGGATGTGGGGGGTGGGTAAGGACAGTGACATGGTGGAGGAGAGGGACCGAACTAGAGAAAGTATGGA
>OMNN01028122.1:0-20183 GCA_900302755.1 Chromis chromis
GCCTTCTTGGGCACAGGGACCAGGCAGGAGGTCTTCCACAGTGTTGGAACTTTCTCCTGGTCCAGGCTCAGGTTGAAGAGGTGACACAGGACTGGAGACAGCTGGCTGGCACAGGTTCTGAGAATCCTGGGGTTGATGCCGTCAGGGCCCGCAGCCTTGCCAAGATGGAGTCTCTCAAGCTGTCTCCTCACCTGGTCAGCAGTCACAGCCAGACGGGGGAGGGTCGTCTGTGATGGTGGGGTTGGGTCTGTGGAGCTCAGCAGGGGGGGTGGTTGGGGGGATGGTGGAAGCATCACAGGTAGTGAGGGTGAATGGAGGCCAGTGTGTGAGGGGGAGGGGGCAGCAGGCTGTGAACTAAACCTGTTGAGGAAACAGTTCAGTTCATTTGCCCTCTCCTCGCTGCCAGCTGGTACTCTGTCCTTCGCCTTGAACCCGGTGATTTCCCTCATACCAGTCCACATGTCCCTCGAGTTGTTCTGCTGGAGCTTGGCCTCCAGCTTCCTCCTGTAGGAGTCCCTGCACTCCCTCAGCTTCACCTTAAGTTCACGCTGCACCCTCTTCAACTCCTCTCTGTCCCCAGCTCTGAAGGCCTTCTTCTTGTTGTTCAGAAGTACCTTCAGGTCACTGGTGATCCAAGGCTTGTTGTTCGGGAAGCAGCCTACAGTCCGGGCCGGTAATGTGTTGTGTTCACAGAATTTGATGTATTCTGTGATGCAAATGTGATGCAAAAGATAAAGATTTTTGATGCGGAAATGAACAAAAACAAATAAATCTTAAAAATAGCAGTTTCAAAATGTATTTACCATTTTTCAGTTCTTAATATACACAAATTTTTTTAGATTTAAAATAACAGCAAATATCTCTAATATTGATCATTTTTGTTGAACTAAGTGCAGTAAACAGAACAAATTGCTATTTTATAAAAATCCAGATTTTGACGTGAACATAATTTAAAGTTCGACCTGGTTTTTATGGTTAACATGTAAATAATACTTCATTCTGTGATTTTACAGGATATTATCTGTAATTAAAGCAAAGAGCTGCTGCTGTTCCCTTAAAGGTAATTTCTCCGACAGCCCGTGAAGGCAGCACCGGAGCTCCAGCAGCAGCAGCAGTAGCAGCGTGGACATGTCGGACCCGGCGGCTCAGGCCTTACAACCCCGGCTTCTCCAAGCCCAGTCGGCGGGGTCCAGCACCGCCACGACGGGCTCTGGGTCGGGCAACAGTGACCCGGCTAGACCCGGACTGAGCCAGCAGCAGCGGGCGAGCCAGAAGAAAGCCCAAGTCCGAGCTTTCCCACGGGCGAAGAAGCTGGAGAAACTTGGCGTCTTCTCCGCATGCAAGGTAGCTTAGCATTAGCACGGCTAGCCAAAGTTCAGCACAACAAAGCGGTTAGCGGCTAGCGTTAGCATCAGCAACAGAAACAAGTAGCACTGGATGTTAACTTTTACAGCTAGCTAGCTAGCTAGCACCACTAATACTGTTATTAGCCACATTAAACCAGTGAAGGTGCTTTATTGTCAGCTAGCTAACTGATTTATAGACAAACGGCAGCTTTAAGGGGTTTATTTTGCTCGTTTTCAGGCCAGTGACACCTGCAAGTGTAACGGATGGAAGAACCCGAACCCTCCATCAGCCACCCGGATGGATCTGCAGCAGCAGGCGGCCAGTCTGAGCGAGCCCTGCCGCAGCTGTGGACATGCTCTGGGTACCAACTAGCTCCAAACCTGCTGCAGCCTTTCTACCAACGCCTTATAAACCAGCATTTACCTCCGGTTTAGCTCACCTGTGTGACCCTGTTTGTGTGTTTTTAATACCCTGTCTGCAGCTGATCATGTGTCCCACCTGGAGAACGTATCTGAGGATGAGATTAACAGGCTGCTGGGGATGGTGGTGGACGTGGAGAACCTGTTCATGTCTGTGCACAAAGAGGAGGACACTGACACCAAGCAGGTGTACTTCTACCTGTTCAAGGTGGGAACCATGGCTGTCAGATGTGGAATAAGTAACATTAATCTGGTAGATGAAGGTCACTTCATTCAGACAAAAACACTACAATAATGTAATACACTCAAGATTGGACAAAACATCATAATGCAAAAATATACCAATACCAGTCCAGCAGTAAATAAAAATATCAGCTGTGATGGAACTTGTCATGGAAATACTACTACAGCTCATATGTCATCATCAACAAACACACAGCTGGGTTTCTGGTGAATCTGATATTGTCAAAGTGAACTTTATTGTCAATATCTTTGCATGTACAGTAAATAGTAGGAAATTGAAATGCATGAGATGAGTCCAACTGTGTACAAATAAGAAAAATAGAAACATATATGAGTACGTCTTTGCAATGAGCCCTTCTTCTCCCAAAGAATGTATGTAAAACTCTATATTTTTTTACTATAAGATGATCATCCTATAACTCTGAACACCTAAGTATTTAGTTTCTCTGAAAATGTTTATATTTATTTTGGTTTCACATGCTTTTTATTAAATCTGAGGAAGGTGGCTACTAATATTTTATCCGCAACTATTATTTCCTTTTCCTATTGGTAATTAATCAAGATGCAGCTGGATAGCTCAGTGACTAACAGCCCAGACCTTTACATGGGAGATCGGTGGTTCAAATCCCGGTCAGGGTGCAGGTATCCAGTGAGGACCCTTAGGCAAGGTCCTTACTGCTGCCCCGCCTACCTACCTATGTACGTCGCTTTGGATAAAAGCGTCTGCTAAATTAATTTGTTAAAGATGTAGATGCTGCTGCCCGATGCTGCAGGTATTCAATTAACTCAGAGGAAAAACCTCTACAAACAGCTGGAAGCAACAAACTAAACTGAAGTTCCTGTTTTGTTTCATTCAAGTTTTAAGATCAGGGAGCCCACACAAGTTTTTAGATGTCAGATTATCAAAAAGTGCAGCTCTAAATAGGCCTTATGACAGACATAATAATAAACTAGAGGACCAAGAGTCCATGTGCATCAAGTTATTGTTTGTCCCTTTTCAACAAACACTCTTCTTTACTTCTTTCCCTCAGCTCCTGAGGAAATGCATCCTGCAGATGAGCCAGCCAGTCGTGGAGGGATCCCTCGGAAGTCCACCGTTTGAAAAGCCCAACATCGAGCAGGTGAACATCAAACTTCTTCAGTAATTGTCTTGATCTTTAGCAGCGACCACCATTTCTTGGAAACGATTAATGAGCTCAAACTCTTTCCTGATCTTGTCCTTGTTTTTATTCCAAAGGGGGTTTTGAACTTTGTCCAGTACAAGTTCAGCCACCTTGCACCAAAGGAAAGGCAGACTATGTTCGAACTGTCAAAGATGTTCCTGTTGTGCCTAAATTACTGGAAGCTTGAGACGCCAACACAATATCGGCAGCGCACCCAGAAAGACGACGGGACGGCTTACAAAGTGGACTACACCAGGTGTGTGCATTTGTTGTCAATTCAATTAAATAATTGCTGCTGAGAAATATCCCCACATTATGATGCTGCCACCACCATGCTTCACATCATGGTGCTGCCACCACCACGCTTGACATCATGATGCTGCCACCACCATGCTTCACATCTACAGTCTGTATAATAAGTGTTTTTCCTTATTTCTACCAGATGGTTGTGCTATTGCCACGTCCCTCAGAGCAACGACAGCCTGCCGCGATATGAAACCACTCATGTTTTCGGCCGCAACCTGCTCAAGTCCATCTTCACGGTGACCCGTCGGCAGTTGCTGGAGAAGTTCAGAGTGGAAAAGGATAAACTGCTGCCGGAGAAACGAACTCTGATCCTCACACACTTCCCCAAGTAAGGACGGACTTTTGAACCTGTTTCAAAATGACACAAATGACTAATAAGGCTACAAAAACCTCACAGTCTAGTTTTACACACAGTGTTATTGTACATGTTAGCATCATGCAGTGCTAACGTAGCATAAACTCCTTCTGATCTGTCAGTGTTAGTTACATTTGTACATGTGTGTCATCAGGTTCTTGTCGATGCTGGAGGAGGAAATTTATGGAGAGAATTCACCGATATGGGAGGCCGACTTCACCATGCCGGCCTCCGATGGCACCCAGCTGGGACATCAGACCGGTGAGACCAGACACGATATCTCAACATGCACATAATCTAATTTAGATTTTTGGTGTCAATAACCTGATTTACACGGGATTAACAACAAAAAAAGTGCTTAAATCATTTTAGTAGTGCAGCATTAAAAACTAATAGTGATAGTATTATATTTATTTAAGAGCCATACAGAAGCATGAAGCTGTAATATAATTATACTTTATATACTATAGTACACAAACACAATAGACAGATAATCTCTGATCTGATCTGAAAAATACAGCAGCAAATACTACAGCTGTTTTTTCTCTTGTCAGTGTTCTGTTGTACGGTCTATAATGTTTGTGTTTGTTATCACAGTGATCAGTCCAGCATCAGTTTCTGGTTCGCCTGCTCTGTCCAAGTGTCTGAGCAGCAGCTCGTCTCTGGGCAGCATCGACGCTGGAGGTGTGGAGCCCATCACAGGTATTTAGACTCACTGTGGGCTCATATAAAGTCCTACACCTCTAAAAAATGAAGTGGAATCAACATGTACAACATTTTTCCAAGGGCTCACAGGTGTTACCAACACTGGAAAAAACTGTGGCGACTCTACATACTACAGATATTTTACTATTTACATTTTAAATTCTGTTTCCATACTTCCATCCAATCTGCTCTGTGTAACCACAGCCTGCAGTTCAACTGAAAAGTCCCTGAATTTTTGTCATGTGACTCATGGTCACAGTTGAGTAACTTATAGTTCTTCAGCTGTGCAGTGGAGCACAGAATTTTTAGTTTTTTGCAGAATCTGGTTAGTGTAAACGGCTTATTTTTTGCTGAGTGTTAGAAAGGAAGTTATTTTCGTTAAATATCATGATTTTAAGCTTTGATTTTGTTAGTGTTTTTTTGACGGAAGACATGGTTCCTTCAACGACCATCGGAAAGTTGACACTTTTGACACTTTTCTCTGTTTTTACAGTTTCTGGCTCTGGTTGTGTATTATTGGTGATTTCCTGATGTCATTTTTACACCTTAATACATTTCAGAAGCTCTTTGTGAGTTTTCAGCTGGTAGAAATACCAACATGTTAACATACAAATCCGAAGAGCACATTTAGCTCAGCACATAGCTTCGTTTTCATCAGCAAAATCTAGCTGTTCAACCGGGTTGGGACCTTCTTCATATTCTATTTGTTTCGTATTTTTTAGTTTGATGTAAAAACTACCAGTGTGGATGCTCAGGACTATAATGTATAATTTCTGCTTTGGTCCAGACCCAGAGAACCAAACTCCAAGTCTGAATCAGACAGTACTGGTTCTCACTCTGAGCTACGTCATTTCATTGCTTTGTTCTGAGAAATGTCGCTCTGTGTTCAGGTGAAAAGCGTAAACTTCCCGAGGCGTTGACGCTGGAGGACGCCAAGCGGATCCGAGTGATGGGCGACATCCCGATGGAGCTGGTTAATGAAGTCATGATGACCATCACTGACCCTGCTGCCATGCTGGGACCTGAGGTCAGTCAAACTATGTAGTCAGGTTGGACTACATAAAGGAATTAGTTATGATTTATTGGATAACAACACAAGAAAAATGAGTTGGATGCCGAAATCAGACATCTGCTCAGCTTAACATGGCTCATCTCATTTATTTTACTGTCTAATTCTGTGTTCAATGCCAACTATGTGGTGTTTTCTTTTGCTCTTTCTGCATTAGATCTATCTTGTATGGATGAAGTAATAAAAATCACTCATGTCTTAATATCACAAACCAGCTATGTGACATATTCCATGTGTGAAAATGGCTTTAATATCAGGTCATTTGTTAAAGTTTTGTTTATTCTTTCACCAGACGAATCTGCTGACACCAAACGCCGCCCGCGATGAGACGGCCAGGCTGGAGGAGAGACGAGGCATCATCGAGTTCCACGTCATCGGAAACTCTCTTTCCCAGAAGTCCAACAAGAAGATCCTGATGTGGCTGGTCGGCCTGCAGAACGTCTTCTCCCATCAGTTACCTCGAATGCCCAAAGAATACATCACACGACTGGTGTTTGACCCGTGAGTCGACGTTTTAATGTCACAATGTTCAACTCCCGTCCTGCAAACTCTCCTTGACATGTTTGGTTCTTCCACAGCAAGCACAAAACCCTCGCCCTCATCAAAGATGGCCGCGTCATTGGAGGCATCTGTTTTAGGATGTTTCCCACTCAGGGCTTCACGGAGATCGTCTTCTGCGCCGTCACATCCAACGAGCAAGTTAAGGTACGTCTTTTCTTTTTTAATTTTAAAATAAAGCACAGCCACAGTGCACCATATTGATCCTTTATTATATTTAAGTTCAGTTTAATTCTCATGGTTGCACACATGTTTAGTTTCAGCAACAAATATGCAAAGTGGGCAATAGTTTAAAACGCATTATGCTATTTTTTTCTGCTTCATACGAAAAGAACACTGTTGTAAAGATAAGTGTGCTTGATTATTTACTATGATTTATGACAAAATCACCTGGTTTAAGGTAAATCTGGCGTCAGAACACCATATTTCAAATCTAAATCACTGCAAAATAGCTCAAACTTATCCAAAATCTTTCAGAAGATTGTCCAAAATGACCTACAAATTGCCCAAAATGTCAATAAAACTAACACCTAAACCAACATCTAATATGTCTCCAAATTTGCCCAAAATGACCCCAAACAGTCCTAAATGACTCAAAATTGTCCAGAATGTCCTGAAACTAAAATTTGTCCAGAATTGCTCCAAAATGACTCAACAGTTGATTAAAATGTCTTGAATTTTCACCAAAATGTCAAAACATTGTCCCAAATGACTCAACAGTTGTTCAAAATGTCCTAAAACACCTACAAATTACAAAAATGGCTCCAAAAATGGCTCAGATATTGTCCAACATGTCTAGAAACCTCTAAAATGTCTCCAAACAATCAGATATAACTCAAAACTTGTCCAGAATGTCTTGAAACTTCACCAAACTAATTCCAAATTGGTCCAGAATTGTCCAAAATGATGCAACAGTTGTCTAGAATGTCTTGAAACTTCTACAAAATGACAAAAACCTGTCCAAAAATGACTCGGATAATGTCCAACATGTCTAGAAACCTCTAAAATGTCTCCAAACTGTCCTATATGACTCAAAACCTATCCAGAATGTCTTGAAACTTCACCAAACTAATTAAAATTGGTCCAACATTGTCCAAAATAACTCAACAGTTGTCCAAAATGTCTTGAAATTTCATCAAAATGACAGAAATTTGTCCAACAAAGTAAAAACAAATTGTACAAAATGTCAATTAAAGTCAAATGAGTAAGTCTGACACATAAAGTAATTTTTTTACTTTTTTTTAGGATTATTATTTATTTTCAATGCAGATTCACTCCCATAATAAATCACCCCGATTATTCCAAAGTGATTAATCCTTTACTAATCCAGTAATTCGAGCCATGTGGTGAAAAGTCCTGCGTTTTTCTAATTTGGATTTCAGCCTTTAAATATTGATTCATCTAGTTTTCACATATAAATCATTAATATGTGGAAACACCAGACTAGTAATTATATTCCTATCCTATAATAAACCTGTTCCTGACATAGTTTCCTCTCTGGCTTCTTGTTCCAGGGCTACGGTACCCACCTGATGAACCACCTGAAGGAGTACCACATCAAACACAACATCCTCTATTTCCTGACGTACGCCGACGAGTACGCCATCGGCTACTTCAAAAAGCAGGTGAGACCTTGGCATTAGCTTCTGCTCCCTCCTCCTCCTCCTCCTCCTCTGTGTCCTCTCAGTAATTCATTCCTCTTCCTCCTCGCAGGGCTTTTCCAAAGACATCAAAGTGCCGAAGAGTCGCTACCTGGGCTACATCAAAGACTACGAGGGGGCGACGCTGATGGAGTGCGAGCTGAACCCAAGGATCCCCTACACCGAGCTGTCGCACATCATCAAGAGGCAGAAGGAGGTAGGACGAGCTCCACAGCTTCTCATTAAACCTTCCTCCTGTGAGTCTCATGTATTTTAATAAATGTGTCCTGGCAGATTATTAAGAAGCTGATTGAGAGGAAGCAGAGCCAGATCAGGAAGGTTTATCCAGGACTCACCTGCTTCAAGGAGGGCGTCCGACAGATCCCAGTGGAGAGTATTCCAGGAATACGTGAGTTTAAATTCAACTATTTCAGTAAAAATCAGTGTTATGTTTTATTTTATTCTTTTATTTTATTTTTTACTCTTTTTCATTTTGTCCTGGTTTTTACAGTTTTAGTCTCAAATTTTTCCATTTCTTCTTTTTCCTTTCCTTTTAACAGTCGTCTAAAATGTCTTTAAACTTGTCCAAAATTATAAAAAAATTGTTCAAAATGTCAAATTCAGATTAGGTAAACGCCTTACTTCGCTCTTATTTTTATTTTTTTCTTCTTTTTGCTTTCCTTTTAACGTGCTATGGCTTTTTTATATATATTATATTATTTGTATTAATTGGTGTTTGCTCTTATTTATATTGAAATCCAGTATTTTGCATCTTTTACTGTTGAACTGCATTTTTTGCATCTCTCTGGTCCTTTTTCTTTCTTTTTGGTCTATAAACTTCTTATTGTTTGTTGTGCATTCTTTTATTCCATCCAGGTGAAACAGGCTGGAAACCCAGTAACAAGGACAAAGGGTAATTAAAGCTTCGTTTTATTATTTGTCATGTGGATATTTCCTCTTTATCATTTGTAACTCGTCACTAGTTGACCGTAGTATAAACCGTAGTATAAACTCAGGAAGGCTGAGTCTTTGTCAGTTAACATCCTGAACATCAGAAGTTGCTTGTGAGTATGGTATTCTTAAAAAAACCTTTTGCTGGTGCTGAAACTAATCATGTGTAACGTAAAGTTCTGTCGGGAAGATCGAAGCCTAAAATCCTGATATTTCACTAAAATCACTTGCGTTTTTCAAAATTTCCCCAAAAATTACTCATTTGCAGTAACCGGATTCTGTAAAAAAACTAAAGATTCTGTGTTGCTTCACGCAGTTGAAAAGCAGCACTGCACATAGTGTTGTAAATATGTGATTTATTTATGATGTTTGTGTCTTGTAGGAAAGAGGTGAAGGACCCTGATGTGCTCTACAACATGCTGAAGAACCTCCTGGCTCAGATAAAGGTGAAACTCGCCTGTTCACACCAAACATAAACAAACAATAACATCACAAAAGTAAAAAGAGCTGCGACTGACCAGCACTTTGTTGTTTCTTTAACAGACTCATCCTGATGCTTGGCCCTTTATGGAACCGGTGAAGAAATCTGAAGCTCCAGATTATTACGAGATCATCCGCTTTCCCATCGGTGAGTAAACATCTCTTTGATAACGCATAGAACTCGTCTTACCTGATCAACTTCAGGCTGCAGACCAACTTTTTTTTTTTTTTAAGATTTATTTTTGGCCTTTTATGCCTTTATTAGATAGAGTCGGAAATGGGAGAGAGTGGGGAAGGACATGCGGTAAACGCCCGAGGTCGGAATCGAACCCGGGACAGCCGCTACGCCTTAGCACTTGGGTCACGCGACATAACCATTAGGCTATCAGGGCGCCCTGCAGACCAACTTTTTAACGATATGAAAGATAAAACAGTTAATTTTCATACTCTGGTTTAGCGTTGATGTAAAGACTGAAAATGGCTTCATATATATGAAATATTTCAGAAATATCACATTAGATTAATCTCCATTTTGTTTTTTGCCTGATACTTCTATCTCTATATCGATCTCTTTATCTCTATCTCTACATGTCTATCTATCTCTATATCCAGCACTAGTATCTCTATATCTCTACATCTCTCTTTACATCTCTATCTTTATATATTAACCTGTATATCTTAGTTGTATTTTTTATATTTAATGCAGCTGAATCAATCATGGCTTCACGTTTGTGTCACAGAGTGCAGAATTTTTAGTTTTTTACAGAATCTTGTTACTGAATCTGATTTATTTTTGGCTTAAATATATATAATATAATTTTTTATTTAACAGAATTTTGGCCAAGTTGCTGTTGGCTGCAGATGAGTCACTAAAGGTTTCTCAGTTGCAACAAGGAACACTGAATTAATTTGTTTTGATAGAAGTTGGTTCGCTCAAACTGTATTTTTGCCAACTTTTTAAATGAAACATGTCGAATAAAGTGATTTTTGATGAAATATTACAAGCATAGGTTTGGTTATTTTTACAATAAAACTCTAGATCACACACGATTAGTTCACGGACTGTCGGAAAGTCGAAAATCAGATTGTTCTTTCTGTTTTTATAGTTACTGGCTTTGATAAATGGTGTAATTTTGCAGATTTTTTCATTCTTTAAAGATAACATGCCTTTCGTTTGCCCTCACAGACCTGAAGACCATGACGGAGCGACTGAAGAACCGATACTACGTGACCAAGAAGCTTTTCATCGCCGACCTGCAGCGGATCATCACCAACTGTCGTGAGTACAACCCCCCAGACAGCGAGTACTGCAAGTCCGCCAACACCCTGGAGAAGTTCTTCTACTTCAAGCTAAAAGACGGAGGCCTGATTGAGAAATGAACTCGACTCCCACAGCTGCCAAACGCCACGATGAAGCAGATCACGAGGAAAATATCGCTGAGTCAGTAAAGACAAATTTAGGAAATGTTCAAAAAAATCCAAACCAGTGGAGCGTTACAAATGTCAAAATGGCATCTTCTGACATTTCCCAGTACTCACCAAGGGGGAATAACACGCATATACACGTTTCATTGAGTGTACCAAAGTTACAGGTCCAAGTTCTAACAATACTACTCCTTCCTCCTTTTATTTATAGTATGACTGACCGGGTTTTGTCGCTTTTAATGACAGTTGCTCATTCCAGTTTTCTCAAGCTTAAAGCCGACGTATATATAAATGGACCTCGGGACCTAAAGCCACGTTGCCTTCCATTACTGACAGACACTTGAACATCCAGCCATTTTCATGTGTATGAAGATAAATGTTCTGAAGTCGTGATGGTGAAAGGTTTGCTGATTAGTACTGAGACTATTCAATCAGTCATTTGGTGTGAAAATAATCTAAAACTTGTTTATGAAGTGCAGGTTTTCATCTCTTGCTTTTTGCTTTCCGGTGATCATTCTTTCGATGTTCCTTTCATTGTTGCTCAAGAAAAGAAAAAAAAATTTGGTTTCTGGTATCATTTTCTTTACTCCAAACAAATGACTGATTATGAAAACAGCATCACAGGTAAACTAATCCTCTTGATGATCGTTGGTTGGAGCTGCTAGTAATGGACTGAACGTCACAGTTCTCCTATAATTTCCCCAAATGTTGCTTTCTTGTTGACGACATAAGAGTTATTTATGCATTGAATATAACACATACAGTTTATGCACCATTCCACTGGCAGGGTTTTATTACAAACCATTTACTATGAGGTCGCACTTAGTATAGCTCCTACCAAGCTTGTACAGTACACAACAGAAGTGAGTACACGCCTGTGCAAAATCACTTAAATGTCAAATGATTTCAAAGTGAACCACCTCTTGATAACGGCATTATTTCTAAGCCGAACTAGAGAGTGTTTCCTCCCGTGAACAAACAAAAACAAATACTTTTCAAAGGCCATATTGAAAATTCAGGCCCTAAAGTAGAAACTCAAAGCAACAAAAGTGAATGCACTTCTGGTTCTAAAATGTGCTGGGACTATGTAGTGAGTGCATAGTCCTGACAGTGAAGCACTCCATGGCTCCACATGGACAAGAATTGCCAGAGGAATTGGAAAAATCTGATTGTGAGACTTCACAAAGATGAAAAAACATACAGGAAGATCAACCACAGTGTTGTGTGTAATCAGGAGGTATAGAAGGAGAAGGAGCCATAGTACCAATAATAATGGCTGCAGTGGTCGTCCTCCTAAAATGGCGCCACAGACAGCGAACTACTTTAACAATCTAGTTCTGGAAAACGGCTGCAGTTGCTTCAGACTCGCACTCACACAGTTTATATGACAGCTGTGAACAACAGGACCTTCTTGGTTTTAGACCTATGGGTTCTGTATATCTGGATGTCTACATCATGGCTCCATGTAGGGGGGAAAAAAAAAAGACAATACAATTGAAAAATCTGATTGCAAGACAAGTTTGCAGAGATGGAAAAGGATAGAGGAAGATCAACTAAAAATCTGTTGAACAGCAGTAATTAGGAGTTATAGAAGGAGCCATAGTACCACTAATCAGGGCTGCAGTGGTCGTCCTCCTAAAATGGCGCCACAGATGATGAACTACTTTCACAATCTAGCTGTGAAAAACAGACTTGACATGGGGGTTATCAATGGAAATCTAGACAGTGTAAAGGACAGTTGAAAATGTCAACCTCTATGGAAAACATCTACGCAAAAAAAGTTCTGCTTGCTGTTGGGTGTAAACCCGCAAGATGAAACTTTGCTAAAGAACATGAGGATATGAATGTTGAAAGAACATTCTTTGGTCAGATGAAGATAAATTTGTTGGACTAGATGGAGTCCAGCAAGTTTAAACCTGACCAGGACTACCACAGTGAATGCATAGTCCTGACAGTGAAGCACGGAGGTGGGAGTGTGATGATATGGGGCTGCATGAGGGCAAAAGGTGTTGGTGACATTTATAGATGAATGTCTGTGGAATAGAAGAAGAATATTCTAGTAAGATGATGAAAAAATTAATGAAATTTTTGCGAGGTGATCGAATTTATAATCCTGACATGTTTAGTAATATTGCACAAGCACGTATACACTTCTATTGTACACTGCAGGCGTTGCCACTGATTTCTCCTGTAGTACTGTCACCTCTACACACATGCTATGTAGTTTAGTGTTTTGTGTGCAGCCACATTTTAGTGGTGATTCCATGTTTACCGGATAAAGACCCAAACATGGTGGTTAGAAGCCAACCAGCAGTCCTCGAACCGATTCTGGCTTTTGGAAAGACTTTATTTATCTCACCGCACACTAGCTGTAGTGGGTGTTGATGCATGGCACACAGTTTACAATTTGCATTAAAAGCAACATCCAGTTTTTAGCAAGTGTTGTTTCAGTTAATTATTATTTTTTACAGACATTGTAATTAAATGTTTATGTTCTGTTGTTTCTGTTGAGCGGTCGGTGTCAAAGTGCTTCCTGAGATGCATCCACTTCTTTCTGGAAGTTACTGTCCAGTGCTGGTTGAGCCTGCTCGTTGAATGTTCCGTGTGTTTGCGTGATTGAGTGTGAGTGTCCGTTTATTATGTACTTGAATCATGACTAGCTTTGAACTGTTGAAGTGATGTCAGTGTCGCATTATTCAGGGTTTGTCCGTTTGCGTAGTTCACCCTCAATCTACCTAATGCTGCATTTCAGATTTTCTCTAAAGGTCAGTCTGAGTGAACCTTCCAGCTGTTTGAGGATGGCTACCGTCGAGTTATGGTATAAATACCATTTACTGTAATACTGTTCATGACAATAAAGTTTTTTATAAACACTTCTTTGATGTGCAGGTGATTTCCAGGTAACTGATGGAGGCTGTGAGACTTTATCAATGAAGAACAAGACAGGCCCGAGGTCTAGCCACTTAAGTGAATTCTAAAAATTTCCACATTTAGGCCCCGTCCACACGAAGACGAGCCCAGGCCTAAACACACAAATAGTTTATCAAACCCGTGTATCATCCACACGAAGCCGGCATTTTGGGGGTCTGAAAACGATCATTTCTGATCATTTCTGCACTCTGGTCCCAGAGTGCAATGATCTCAAAACGCTGTTTACGTGGCACCATTGTTACGCCATGTCCGCTTCTTTTTCTGACACGCTTGCATCACAGCTCTAGCTCTCGATGAATGCGCATGCGCCAAACTCAGAAAATGACTACAACAATGGCGCCATACAGTGTTGTGTGTGTACTGCTGAAGCTAGTCACCCTATTATCGCTATTACAGCAAAATATACTTATTCTACATTATCACCGTGTTCACCAAACAAGTATGGAAAGCACAATGCGCCACTTCATTTTGGATCCACCCCGAAAAAATGTTCTATGTTTACATTGTATACAGACTTCTGCGCATGCCTAAAGTCCAGTTTCCACTTGTTTCTGTTACGCCGTCACAGCACCACCAACAGGCCTGGCATGTGTTTTATATCGTTTTCAGGCGTATCAAGTGAATTTGTGTGGACGGACACATTTACTGAAACGGCTCCGTCTTTATGAAAACGTTTTTGAAACTATAAGCATTCTGGCTTCGTGTGGATGGGGCCTTAATTCTCTCTTTGTTTGAACTGCTAAAAACTGATGTTTGTGTGTCACATAATGATAGAGAATGAAAGATAAAGATAATGATAGAGTCCAAACCTGCAAATTAACAGGATTTGTTCTCTCGGTTTGTTGCAGTTTCATGGTGGAAATGCTCACCAATGGTACTGACTATTTCGCCCAAGATGTGTCTTTTAGCACAGCGGTCAGCAACCGTTTTTGTGCCACGGACTGGTTTCAAACACGACAATTTTCTACAGACCAGTCATCGTGCACATAACAAATGGTAATCGTTTTTTTTTTTTTATTTAAAAAAAGTGTCCTAAACACATAAAATATTGTGATGTGAAATGATTAGAGCCGTATCTGGTTGCTGCAGAGGCTTCAGATGTTTCTGTTCATTACTTACTGTCAGAATGCCATTAGTCAACTTTATTGTATTTAAGTCCTGCAAAACAAGAACTTGCAACTGAAATACAAATGAGTTTAAAACCCCTCCTCTGCTCTGTTTGGAAGCACAAGGGTAACCTTTTTCGCACCACGGACTGGTTTCAAGCGCAACAATTTTCTGCGGACCAGTCATCGTGCACATAACAAATAATTGTTTTTTAAATTTTAGTGTCCTAAACAAATAAAATTACTTTTTATTGCTAAATATGTATTTAGTTTTTCGAATCTCCCCTCTTTTCAAAGAAGCTCTCCAGAGAGGTTGATGAATCAAGTGCGGAAAACAAGCACAGACGGAAGTGAAGCTCTTGTCATTTTTCAAAATAAAACACCCATGCAGACTCAGAAATGAAATGTTTTTATTCTTTGTGTGCGGCCTGGTACCATTCCACGGCCGTGTGGTTGGGGACCGTTGTTCTAGCATATAACAAACACTTTGCTGACATGTCAACAAGGTAAAAAATACTGGGATTTTTCGCTCTTTACCTGATTTTCCTCTCCTCTGATAGCTTTAATATTAATCAGCCACTAATACCTTTTATTGGGGGTTTGTATGCATACCAGTGTAGCAACTTCACCGAACAGAAAGGTGGTGTGTGTGTGTGTATGCGTTTGTGCCCTTGGAGTAACTTTCATAAGTAAATGAATTCAGTCCTTTTATGCCTGGGACTGATCCTTCTTTCCCTATTTTTAAATCAACACAGCTCATGCATTAAATGAACATTCATGATGTCAATATCAATGTTAAGCAAACAGGGTCTTTTTGAAATTGTGGTGTCTGATGTTCCACGTATGCATAAGTCAGAGGTCAACTCCTAAGACAATGCTGAGTTGAACTTTTGGATGAGTGTTTTTCCAATATTCCTTATAAGTAATCTATGACCTGTCTTCTTTTCAATTAAACAACTCCACTATATGAGCCATTGGAAAAGGTTGAATCATGTGGTTAATTCTATCTGGCTCGAGTTCCACCCAGACTAGCATGCGGTCTGTGATGCTGTACTTGTTTTAATAAGCCTTTATATATATATAAACAAGACAGTATCAACGGAGAATTTCTTCATCATCTTCACATCATCTCAGCCCAATATACCACCAAATAATGTAACTCTAACATGCTACAGTTTAGTAGGTAGTGAGGTCCTTAAACTCTACATCAGGGGTGCCCAATCCTGGTCCTCGAGGGCCACTATCCTGCATGTTTTAGATTTTTCCCCTCTTCCAACACACCTGATTCAAATGATCAGGATCGTTATCAGGCTTCTGCAGAGCTTGACGGTGAGCTGATCATTTGAATCAGGTGTGTTGGAAGAGGGAAACATCTAAAACATGCAGGATAGGGGCCCTCGAGATCCAGGGTTGGGCACCCCTGCTCTACATGCTGCTCCAATGTACACAAAAACTGCTCAGGAACAGCTTTAGGACCACAAGCAAGAGCTCAGTGTTCCAAACTCCCAACCGGATCGAGCATCTATGGTGGTTTTAATGTATTAATTTTATTGATATTTACACTATTTCTGATTAGACCTGTATCTGGTTGCTTCAGAGGCTTCAGGTGTTTCTGTTCATGACTTACTGTCAGAACGCCGTCAGTCAACTTTACTGCATCTAAGTCCTGCAAAACAAGGACTTGCAACTGAAAGTGAAAAGTTGCAGAGTAACCTGAGGGCAGAAAACAAGTTTTAACAGGTTAATGTGATAAAACCACGGGGATTTTAATGCACCATTACTAACCGGCTGTAGGTTTTGCTTTCCTGATGTAATGGAGAACAGATGGGGCCCAGTTAGGGAGCATGCAGACACTCAGAAAGGTTCCAACATTCAAAAACACACAGTGATTCCAGACATTCTGTAGATGGGATTAAAGTTGTAACGGTAAAAACAGGCAAATATGGGCTTGTACATGGTTTTATTTTTAAAAAGTGGTTGTAAAAGGCTTTGTAGTTGTAGTGTCTCCTGTCACTAATAATGAGCTCTAGCTGCCGTTCCTCCAGAGCCTCCCTCACTGGGTCCCCTTCCTGAGCTCAAAAGAGTTTTACTTTCGTTTTCCATTTTCCACGTCACTCAGCTGATCACAACAGAGTTTAAAACCCCTCCTTTGCTCTGTGTGGTGTCAGTGGGCGAGGAGAAGTTGGAAACACAACACTGATCTGAATTATCACAACCGAGAGGTGAGTTTAAAGGCTCATTTCCTAGAAAGTGGCTTATTTACGTGTTCCCTGCTTGCAGCTTTGCACCGATCCAACCAGTCTTTTTGTCTAAATGAGGAGTAGAGTGTTAATGTCTTATCTGGTGTCTGTTTCTTGTATTTAAATCAGGAATTTGTGCAACTCTGCCGTGTTATTGAGCAAGAGGAAAGTGCAGGATGGCAGATTTTACGCTGTATGCCTACCAGGAGGAAGTGGTTGAAAGGGCTGTTAAGGGGGAAAACATAATCATCTGGCTGCCGACTGGAGGTGGAAAGACTCGTGCTGCCGTGTATGTGGCCAAAAAACACCTGGAGACCAAGAAAAATGCCAAAGTGGTGGTTCTGGTGAACAAGGTATGTGGAAAAGAACAAAGCAGACTTTAAAAACAACATAAAGAATCACTTTTATAGTGTTTATGTCTTTTCTGGTGTAGGTTCACCTCGTCGACCAACATTACACCAAAGAGTTCCAGCCTCACCTGGGCGATAAATACTCTGTGATGCCGGTCAGCGGTGAGAGCGAGGAGAAGGATTTCTTCGGGATAGTGATGCAGGAAAAAGACGTGGTCATCTGCACTGCTCAGATCTTATACAACGCTCTGATCAACACAGAGGAAGCAAAACATGTGGAGCTCTCAGGTCAGTAATGGTAGAACACGTCTGATTGTGTTGCAGTGACGGTAAAGTAAACTCAACCTGAATGTTTCCCTGCAGACATCACTCTGCTGATTTTTGACGAGTGCCACCACACCCACAAGGAGTCGGTCTACAACAAAGTGATGGGATGCTACGTGGAGAAGAAGCTGAGAGGCGAGCGAAAGCTGCCACAGATCCTCGGACTGACGGCGTCACCAGGAACTGGAGGCGAGAAGATCCTGGATAAAGCTGTGGAGCACGTCCTGCAGGTCCGGTTCACTTTTTCAGTTTTACATATGTCCTCCCGCAATTCTGTCTCTTAATCTTCATCATCATTTCTGTGTTTACCTTTCAGATTTGTGCCAACTTGGACTCGGCCATAGTCTCAGCTAAAAAATTTGCGCCTGAACTGAAGCAGAAGGTCCCCAGACCCATCAAGACCTTTGACATTGTGGAGAAAAGACTTCAGGTAAGAAGTTTTCTCCTGTTTTTAATCCTCTGAACCTTGAAAGTCATGTTGTCTTTTTAAAAAATCAGCAAAATTACACAATTTATCAGAAACAGAAACTGTAAAAACAGGAAGAATCACAGGATTGTCAACTTTCTGACGGTCCTTAAACTACTCATCTGTCAGTAAACTCAGTTAAATCTAACCTCAGATTCATGGTATTTCATCAAAATCACTTTATTGTTGTGTCATTTTAAAATGCAAAAATAAACCTCTTAAGCTTGCCAGATTCTGTAGTAAACAACAATTTGGACGGTTCTTGAACTACACACCTGTGACGTGCTGTACTGTTGGAAAACTCAATTCATAATATTTCTTCAAAATCACTTCTACATGTCTCATTTAACAATTTGCCAAAAATAAACTGTTTTGCTCTCACAGGATTCTGTAAAAAACTAAAAAATTGCACTTCTATGCACATCCGTACAGACATTAGTGACTCAGCTGTGACCAACAGTCACGTGACAGAAATTCAGGGACTTTCCAGCTGAACTTCAGGCTGTGTTTACACAGAGCAGAGATGAGACAAGTATGGTAACTAATTAAAAATGTAGAGCCTCCATGTTCTCCTAGTGTTGGTAACTCTTGTGGGCACTTGGAAAAATGTTGTTTGTTCTGTTCTTTCTGGTTTTTCAGCTCCTCTGGCAATCCTTGCTTCACTGTCAGGACTATGCATCTGTTGTTTACAGCTCATTTTATAACCGTGTTCATGCAACGAGGTTCAATGGAAATCACAGCTGGACTCAGTTCTGTTGTATTGTTGCACAGTATATAACATGGCTAGAAATTCTACATTTAGTGAAGACTAATTCTATATTTTTTGTCCTTTAGGATCCATTCGGGGATCATGTGAAGTGGATGATGGAGCTGATTCATGGCTTCATGGACCTCCCTCCAGATTTCAGACTCAGAGAAAGTGGCTCTCAGGAGTACGAGGCAGACGTGGTGATTCTGGAGCAGAGAGGTAAAAACATCGTCTCACTTTTCATCCCGTCATGAACACATTTGAATGAGGATTAAGGTAGTCAAATGTTTAGAGGAAGCCATGCTAATGCTGACAATATTTTGTACATCAGGAGTCCGAGAGAACAAGAGGCTGCTGGCTCAGTGTGCAATCCACCTCAGACAGTACAATGACGCCCTGCTGATCAACGACACCCTGAGAATGATGGATGCTTATCGATCCCTGGAGGACTTCTACACCACAAAGTCCAGCACGGCCATTGATGGAACTGACTTCTTCCTGGTGGGGCTTTTCGAAGGTAGGAATCCTGATATTTCACATGTTTATTAGCTGCATGACTTTAATTTACGATGCAGCTTTTTCACAATCACTGTCTTTGTTGTGCAGAGAACCAGGTGGAGCTGAGGAAACTGGCCATAAATGCTCAGTTTGAGAACCCGAAGATGGCCAAACTTGAGAGCACTCTGCTGAAGCAGTTCGGTCCGGGCGTCGAGTCGAGGGGAATCCTCTTCTCTAAAACCCGTAAAAGCACCCACTGCCTCAACGACTGGGTCCTCAAAAACAGAGCCTTGCAGGACGCTGGCATCAAGGCAGCGATCCTCACTGGGGCAGGAAATGGCATCACTTACATGACTCAGGTGTGTTGATACACAACCTTCACATGTTGGCTTTGACCCTCCGAGCCCCAAAACCCACCGACAGGTTTAAAAGATGTTTTTTTTTTTTGAAAAATCACCAAAATGACACCATTTGTTAGAGCCAGAAACTGTGAAAACAGAAAGAATCATCAGATTTCCAACTTTCTGATGGTCCTTGACAAGGAATCTGTGACGTATCACTCCACTGGGAGAATGAACCAAAAGTAAGCTTAAATTCATGATAGTTTATGAAAATCACAAAAATAACACCTGTGGACTCTTGATTTTGGACTTGATTTTGGACTGGTTTTTATCCTGGCTTTGGACTGGTTTGGACTAAGTTTTGGACATGTTTTTTTTTTTTGACTGGTTTTGGACAAGCTCTGGACTTGGATATGGATTGGTTTTAGACTGGTGTTAGACTTGTTTGGACTTGGTTTTAGGGTATTTGGAATGGTTTAGAATGGATTTATCCCAGGTTTATTCATGTTTAAGACTAG
>OMNN01028123.1:0-24934 GCA_900302755.1 Chromis chromis
CAAACCACTAAACTGGGTCGCCAGTTCGAGCCCCCGGACTGGCAAGAGGTTGAGGTGGGAAAGTGAGAGCGACCTCTTGTCCCAGTCAGCACCACTGTTGGGCCCTTGAGCAAGGCCCTTAACCCCTGACTGCTCCCCGGGCGCTGCACCGTGGCAGCCCACTGCTCCTAGTATGTATAGTTAAGGTTAACTGTGAATAGGATGGGTCAATGCAGAGAAGGAATTTCCCCAAGGGGATCAATAAAGGTTAGATTATTATTATTATTATAAGAAATACTGATCTATAAGTGAATACATATTTAGATGTAGTACAGAATGGCTCAGAGTCTTAATTCAAAATGTAATGGAATATAATGCAGTATCACCTGGTGCTTAAATTTTGTGTTTCCCTTGACAGCAAAGAAACAGACATTTTTACCATTAACTTGTGCAGAAAAGGTACAAATCGATGCCTAAAGAATCAGTAGAATGCAGGAAATGAAATGTTTGATGCTCTGATTCCTAGTGTATGACACCAGGACCTCCCACTTCATGTGTGTTCAAATGAAACCTATACTCAGGGATAAAAGTTAAGTTGGTGTAGGTGTTTCACAGAGGTTTGGACTGCAAGTATGACCTACCAAAAGCTGCATTTTTTTTTTAGAAGAAATTCAACAGTATAAGCTTATATTGTAGGACTGTTGTGTTAGACTGCATTAATTAATTGCTAAACCTGTAAATGAGTGTCTATTAATGCACTATTGCACATCCTGAAGTCATTCTGAGGCGTTGCTGATTCTTATTTGGTATCACTTTCTATTTCTGTTGGGATTAACAGATCATTAAATGTGTCTTTAGTGTTATTTCTGTTGATTAGGCTTCTGGGTGCCACATTTTTTCCAATAAGGGGGCTAATAGTTTTCATAATGATGCCTCGTCCTGGAAACACTGCTCCACATGATAATGAAACCACGTTAATGGTAAAGATGAAGGGAGATGCGCAGCGCTGCCGACCCGCGGCGCTGTTTTGCGCTGCGCAAACCCGCAGCAGGCCCCGTCCTGTCCGCCTGTCTCTCTCTCCGTCTCCTCTCCTGTCTGTCTTCAAGTCTCTCTTTCTTTCCCACCAAACCCCTCCTGCCAAGATCGAGTCTGAAAAGGCAAAAAAAAAAAACGCATCTGAAATCCCCCGTGCTTCCCCTCTGAAAAGGGAAAGTGAGCAGCTGATATTCAGTGTGTGTGTGTGGCTGTAGAAAATATCCACGCTCGTGTTTTTTCCCCGTTCTGTGGGCTCAACAATGACCCCGTCGAGCTTTAAGCTGCTGTCCTTTCCCTTCATTAATGAATCCACCCAGTGTTTTCCGGAGGAGGTTTGCAGTTTTTGCGGCCATGTCGGTTGAACGCTCGTTTCCCCCACATCGCCGCCCGGTGACTAGTCATGTGTGTGTTTGTGCATGTGTGTGTTCATGCATTGTGTCACTCGGGGGGTATTTTTAACACCTGAAACACCCCCTCTGATCGCCCTCTTCATTCTCACTGACACATCGGATCCAAATCATCCAAATCTGGACGCACAGAATCACACACAAAAACAACAACGCAGAGATCTCGCAGCTGAGCTCACCGGCCGACACAGAGCTGCAGCTTTTCACCCTCCGTTTTTCTCACAGGACAAACCGTGTTTTCTCGTTTCATGTCCACACAAAACCAGTCGATGGTTAAAGTGCATTAAAAAATGTTGTGTTTTCTTGCAATCAGACGTGCGTTTGGCACACACACACACACACACACATGCACCAGAGGATCAGTGTGTCTCAGTCTCCCCCCTGTCGTGGCAGAAAACGCTCACATGAGAAGACAGTGACTTTGGGAGGAACAACATGTAAAGAAAAGATGTTCCTGCTTTCAGAAACACCTCCAGACCTGAGCAGAGGTGCGCTTCTAGGCTCAGTTTCTCCGTGGCTGGGTGAACTTTATATCGAACATATATTAACACTTTGTGGCCTGTTTTTTTTTTCCTCCTCTAAAGGCTGGAGGACTCCATTTTGAAGGGACCGGGTGAGCAGCAAGAGAGAGAGAGAGACTGCACAGCAACTCGTCTCAGGGAAGGAAACCCATCTGTTTTTTTCCGGGTACCAGCGTTTCACTGCTCCTCAGACGTGGTAGTGGACATTTTTTTGAATTATTGTCGTCCAGGCGCTGCCCTCCACCACTGTGCGTCTCGGGTGGGGGGGTGGAAAGGAGGAGGATGCCAGTTGTTGGCACAAGTTTGGCATGTGACATGTCAGTGGTGATGGCAGCTTTGGGTAATAATTGATGCTTGTAATTAAGCAGCAGGGCGGGGCGTTTTATCTGGAGGTGTCGTGTGGTCATCCGGTGTGTTTTGGTGGTGGCTGTCAGCTCGTTTTTTTTTTTGGTTTTCTTTTTAAAGAGAGATCCACGGCCCCCTCTGTGGTGGACGCAGTGGTGACGCCTGGCAGTGCGCACAGCAGAGAAAAGAGAGGGTTTTTTTTTTTCAAGGGGCAGGCAAGAGTGTGCAGGCGGGAAACAGTCGTGCAACAGAGCAAACACGCACAAGACGGAGAATTATAAAGTTGTAGTGATCACAAAGCGGGAGGGAGGGGTGTCGCTGGAGGAGCACAACACGCCTGGATTTCTATTCCAGGGGCCGCTGGACCAGGCGTTTTAGCGCATGTAGAGAGCAAGGGAGGGAGGAGGAGGAGGAGGAGGGAGGCGGTGGAGGGGGGGGTAGAGAGTGAGTACGTTTCACAGGATCCAGGCCTAGTAGTGTTGCCGCTGGGACTCTCCTCATCCGCTTTCAAAAAATTGGAAATTGGCACATTTAGACGCCAAAATGAGCAGGTTGAGGGTCATTTTTGCGGTGGGCGACACCGGAATGGTAAGATTCTCGCGACAGATCCCGTGTCATGTGTCGTTTTCTCCGTGATTTTTTGTTGTTTGATGCACACAGCCTGCATCTGTCGGAGGGAAGCCCGTGGAAGTGTGTGTCACTGTGTGTCTGCGTGCGTGTGTGTGTCCGTGAACTTGTTGTGTGTCGTCGTCTTTTGCATGCTATGGTGGCGTTTGTGTTGCTGTCTTGTGCAATCATTTGAAGACAGCAACACAACACGCGCACACACACTCATGCAGCTGCACACACCTTTACACACACACGCCTGTGCACACGCGCGTTGGACACACACGCGCACGCACGAGCGGGTCCATTTTAATTTTCAGCGCCGGCGTGTTTGATGTTAACATGACGCGCCGAGCCGCCGCCGCTGCTGGCTTTATTGGCTGCATGCATATATATTTATTTATATGCATGTGTGTTGAGTTTACAGGCTGACCTTAACGTTGCTTGATGTCATTTTCATCATATCGCGATAACATTCCTGAAAGGATTTTACAGCTTCGGCTGCGGCGTTTGCGCAGAATCTCTCCACCAAAAATGTCACATTAGGTCGATCCGCTCGTCGCCAGTGAGTCTGTTTTTATTTTGACACCATATGAAGGCAGGTTGTGTTTGTCTGTGCGGATCTACCGTCTGAGCTGTGCTTTTTTTCCTCTGTCACTTTTAAAAATATCTCATTACCAGCTGCCTGGGATAACTTTAGATAAGCTGCAGCAGTGCGATGACATTTTATTGAATGAAAGGAAGGTTGTAGAAACATGCTCTGCCAAGAACATGTGATTTCCTATTGGGATTTTATTGCAGGATTATATGTAATATACAATAACCATGTTATAACAGCGTGTGTGATTTGCTGATTATCTTCTCTTCATGTTTCAGGGAGGAATCATGCCAGCATGAGTGGGCCTTACACAGGCCCTGGCAGGGAGGCCCATCAGTCCAGCTGCCCTTTGACCCCTGGCCGTGACCTCTCCGCCCACTCCTGCCCCTCCAGACGACATGATCACAGGATCGGCCTAACCATGTCTGCAGCCGCCTCCTCCCTCAAGCATGCATCCGTCTACGGGTTCACACAAAGGGACCACTCCTCCTCCTCTTCATCATCCTCCTCTTCGTCCTACAGTCCTCTCAGGAGGCTGCAGCATCTCACCACCATGGTGAGCCAGCCGGACCTGGTCCTTCCGGTGAGGGAGCCGGAGAGGAGCTGGGACTGGGGGTCGCACAAGAAGGACAGGGACTCCTGGGCGGATCGCACTGGCAGGGATTATTCTGGCAGCCAGATTACAAGCCGAGAGGAGAGCTTCAGTAGCTCCTCTCCTGCACAGAAACCACCCGAGGTCCAAACTGGAAGTAGAGACACACCTGCAGCCAATCGCAGCGATTCTGCCGCTTCAGAGAAAAAGACTGAAGGTTGTTTCTCAGGCCCGCCCAGCCCGGCCTTCTCTCTTGACAGCAACAGCCCCTTCGCCAACGGCTTTCTGCACTTCGAATCCTCTTTGTTTGAGGATGACGACAACGACGAAGAGCGAGGGACTGCGTCGCCCATCGGAGGCGCGCAGGAGCAACACGAAAGGCCGGGGAATGTATTCCAGTCCACACCCGGAGATAATAATGTGGACCCCAAGGAAGCTAACCTGTCGTCAGCCAAGGTCGTCACCCGTTCCCAGTCCTCGGGCCAACGCAGGAGATACTGGGACGGCTCGGAGGATGAGTGGGAGAGTGGCAGCGAGCTGTTGCTGTTTGAAGATAATCCCTCAAGGCATTCAGTGGCAAGTTTTACCCTCATTAACCTAAGTTAACTTGTCACTACACATCAGCTTTTCTAAGCTATAACAGCATCCCTTTTAGATAAACATACAAATTTATTTTTGCTGTGAAGATGCAATATAATTAAAAAATGGCCAAAGGACTGATGTTTAAGGAATTAAGGAATACTTTATTAGGTTTTCGATTACAGAACTTTTCCACACACAAACCACGACAATGACATGGGATACTGAACACCTCACTGCCCCTGACCTGTTTTAACAACAGACTGGTCATTGGATATATTCTGTTGCTCGGTTGTTAGTAATATATTCGTTTTGGTTTTAAGGAAACCTCCTCCCGAGGTTTTCAAACTGTGAGGCGACTTTAAGGGAGGGCCGTGCAGTGAGAAATATGAAACTAAAATACTGCGTGAGGTGAAACGGGCTGGTGCAGGCGGCTAACTGATTTGCCTTGCTTATTTAGATAGTCTGCAGTTCCAGCTGTAGCAGAGGTCGTGATTCATTGCCAATGTAGACAAAGTACTCTAATGTTTGAGTGTCGCAATTTATGTCAAAAATCACTTTCCTGAGTCAGTGTTTATGTTTGTTTATCAATCTGCTCAGAAGTCACGTAAACAATATGATTCTTATAAGTCCAGAAATTCCCTGAGAATCATCACGTTTTTAAGTTTTATTTCAATTCCAAGTAGCTTAGTGGTGTTTATCAATGGGTATATTGCTAACAGGACCTACTAATAGGTCATTCGGCATGGTTTTGATGACGCCCTTTTCCACAAATGTAAACAAATACTGGCTAAAGAGAGGAGGCCTAAACTGTAGCCTACAGCTAACTCTCTAGCCCAATCACAATCTTTATACTTGCGTACTTTGGGACACAAACTAAAAGTACTCGAGGGCTTAGAGTTGTCCTACTCTCAAATCGCCAAGTGTCCAAGGCCTCTACTGCAGACTTTTCAACACTATTGTGCAACCTTTCAATGAGTCCACATATTTGCATACTTTCCTGAGGGACTTGATGTAGTTCATAGTGAAATTGGTGACATGGTTGTGCTGCTCCCCTCAAAATGCACACAAACCAAGTGTTGATGATGAAGAGAGGAAATAGGATAGGACCTGACCGATTTATTGCACATTTTTAGAGTCTATTTTCAGTCAAACATCCACACATGATTTACAGATGTCCATGGCTTCTGTGAATACTGGTAGGTTGCTAAAACAGGGAGTGATCAACTAAGCAGCTGATCAAAATGCGAATGAAACTCAAGTCCAAATTCACCTTTGTTATGGTGATGCGTTGTTTTCAACCATTGCGCACTGTCACAAACATGTGTCCCACTACTCCTTTTCATACCATGTAGAGACCCTCACGAACTCAGACTCGGCACTACAGCTATGAAGTCATGTGTTACGTCTGCGAGGGTTTAATACTTCGGGTGGAGATTGAGATTGGGCACTAAATCCATACTACCGTACTATATAGTGTGCCAGAAACAGGTTTAGTATGTCCCAACACATGCAGTATGCCAAAATACTAGGATGTCTTACTGCATCCAGTCTCATTTTGCAGTGTGTGAGCCAGCATGCTTTATTGGCCATTCTGACCCACAATCCTTTGCGCAGTTACGTCACATATGTGGCGGTGTCTCATGCAAGTAAAAACAAGCTTGAACTGCAAAGTGCAGACAGATGATAGGACATTTCCCGCCACAGACTGCTACAGACACATGAGGAAGACTAAGTATTATGACAAAGTAGTGTGTTCTGATTATATGCACACTGCATTAAATTGTATGTATTTTGTAAGGGCAGCTGTAGTGCAAAGTGAAAAGACAGTATGTGGTCTGAACAGCCAATGACACCATTATTCTTCCTGTTTATATTTCCAAAAGCAATGTGGGAACTGTAGAAAACAATATAACATGAGTTGAAACTTAAGGATCTGTAAATGAACACTTATTCATTGATAAAGACTCACATTGTTTACATTTTTCTCTGCTGGCTTTGGAGACACAATCCTGAAATTAGCTTTTTGATGCAGCCATTCTGGTTTTACCTCTATAAATATACATGTATGACCTTGTTCAGGTTGACAGTCGCTGATTATCTTAATGACACTGTGGGACAGGTGAGTCAAATCACTGAGCTCACAGTACAGGTGACATAAACCCTGTAAACATAGCAGACATTTTGACTTGTCATAGTAGGAAAAGCACATATGTTCAATGTAACATTACATATATCTCAGTTCTGTCCCTGTTAGCCATAACAGTGAGCAGGCCAGCAATTATTTTAGTTGCACCCATTCTGTTCATATTGTGACATATCACAATGTCTTTTGTGGAAAATAGTTTATAGAGTCTTAGTGACCTACATTTACACAAATGACCTTACTAAGGAAGCACATTTATTGGACATTTACAGGCATTGATGGCAAGCTCACAATAACACAGTGGTGCTTAATAATTTAGCTTTAGTTTAGCTTCCTACAGCTGAAAGTGTACCTCAAACAGCTTGCTGCTAAAAACCTGTGTTATGAGATTAACTGGAGGCCTGTGGTTGTTTTTGACTCACAGTTAAACCAAAACTTCAATTTTTTGTTTGTTTGTATGGATTAAACAAACAGATAAAATGTATTTAAAGTGCTGGAAGTGCTGTTAGGTGGATTTTTTTCAACATTGGGGAAGAGCCAGGCTAGCTGTTTACCCCTGCTTTCTGTCAGTATGCTAAGCTAGGCTAATCATGTCCTGGATTTAGCTTCGTACCCTGCAAATTTGTAATGCATAATAGTGTCAGGAAGGTCATTTATGTAAATGTAGGTCACCAACGAAGCAAATTTATTGGACATTTATAGGCATTGATGGCAGGCTCACAATAACATCATGTTATTTAGTAATTTAGCTTCAATTTAGCCTCCTGCTGCTGAAAGTGTCGTCCTCACCTCAAACAACGACCTGCAAAAAAACCTCTGTTAAGAGTTTAACTGGATGCTTGTGGCTGTTTAGGCTCACAGTTAAACCACAACTACTCACTTTGTTTGTTTATGGATTGAACAAACAAGATATAATGTGTTTACAGCTTCAGAAGTGCTGTTAGCTGGATTTTTTCAACTTTGGGCAAGAGCGAGACTATCTGTTTATCCTTCCTCCATACTTCAGTCAGTATGCTAAGCTAGGCTAATAGCGTCCTGGCTTTAGCTTTAAACCCTACAAATGTGCAGTGCAGTCCTTCAACAGGGTCAAGAAGAGGTCACTTGTGCAAATTTAGGTCACCAGCGAAGTGAATTTATTGGACCTTCATAGACATTAATGGCAAACTCGCAAGAACACCGAGTTGCTTATTAGTTTAGCTTCAATTTAGCTTCCAGCAGCTGAAAGTGTCTTCGTCACCTCCAATAGCTTCCTGCAAAAAACCTGTGTTAAGGCCAACAGGATGCCTGTGGTTGTTTTTGACACGCAGTAAAACCACAACTACTCATGTTTGTTTGTTTATTGATTAAACAAACTAGATATCATGTGTTTACAGCTTCAGAAGTGCTGTTAGCTGGATTTTTTTTTTAAACTTTGGGGCAGAGCCAGGCTAATTTTTAACCTCTTCTTTCAGTTAGTATGCTAAGCTAGGCTAATCGTGACCTGGCTTTAACTTCGTACCCTGCAAATTACCAGTGCAGTCCTTTAACAATGTCGGGCTCAAGATGAACATAATGGAAGTTATGTAACCCACAATAGAAGTCAACCACAGACAGTTCAGTGATAGGATGATAAGCACAGGTGTTAAATATAACATCAACAGTGTCGCAGTTCTGCCCCCGTAAGCCATAATAGTGAGACACTGCACCAGCATTAATTTTATTGTTTGTACCCATGCTTTTCCTATTATGACATATCAAATGATCTTTTATAGAATTTTAGGAGGGTCATTTATGTCAATGTAAGACACTAGGGAAACAATGAGAGTTTTATTGGACATTTACAGGCAATGATAACAAGCTTGCAAGAACACCATATTCTTCAGCTATATGGGAAATATTTGTGGTAAGAGGTGGGTTGGATTGAGGTGGGTTGGCTGTGGTCGTGTTTAACTTCAAATAAACCAGTCCATTTTTATTGTATGTTGTATGTCCTACAACATGAAGGTGTAAAGTAAAAGCTGTGAGAATATAAAGCTGCTCACTACTGCCATTCTTTTGGACTCCTTGCAACTAAATAGCCTCCCAGCTCTACAAGCCAGAAAGAATTTTGTTCTTTGTCAACATAGAAACTAGGTAACAGATACTTGACATGCTAAAAATTTGCATAATCGTGCCCCCTGACTACCTGCTTCTTCAAGATTACACATTTCGAAAGAATGACTACCTTGCAGTCCATGAGGTTACTTTCTAAAGCTGCTTCTGCTAACTCTCAATTTCCTCAGCCAGGAGCAAAACACATTAAATGTTCTGCTGTTGGCTGCAAGAGTGAACACAAGAGACTTCATACACTCCCAGCATTTGAGAAACTGAAAACCCAGTGTATTACTTTTATTTTTAATGGCAATGTCACCACAACAATAAAAAAAAAATCCTTAGTGATGGTGCGTTGTGCTGCTAATGTGGCTAATGTTACTGTTAGCTTTGATCGTGCACCCATAGGTCAGAGCTCTGTGGAAACTGTAATGCTGAGGGACACTCGGGGGTGATGGACACTTTAATATGAAACCAATGGATCAAGTAGGTTATGATGTTTTTATTTCGCGTGTTTTGCTTCCATGAAACCTAAACTCAGCCGCTGTTTACATCTCTTAGCTTAGACTCTCTGTGCTCACATATACTGTATTTAATACAGCTGAATTCCCAATAAAGCTGTTCTCATTTACATAATGAATCTGTTTTTGCTGTCAGACAACAGAACAAGTATTAAAAAGTGACTGAAACATAGTTAATTAAGACTACATGTTAACCAGCTGTCCCTTCATAGCCTAGGTTAAGCTGCTGCTCTGCAACATTCACATAAGTTAACAGCAATGGTTGTGCTCTAAATATGGCCATATTTCAATATAAAGTTATCACTCAGAAAGTTAGAACCAAGTCCTGGTATCACACACTCATTCGCTTCGATTTCGGCTGCCATGTGGTCGGGTGTTTTCCTTGACACCGTTAGTCACAGACACAGAGAGAATCTTTTTCCTGAAGGGGGCAGAGACAACAGCAGTTTAGCTGCATTTAAAGCTACAGACACTTAAACACCCCGTTTAAAACAGGAATAAAACCAGTGATTTAACAGTCATGGTAAAATGAACCAACCTTGCAGTGTTTTGGGCTGATAAATTGAAAGACACATTCTTGACATCTGAGACTTTGATTAATTTGCTGAAAAGGGCCACAAAATGGGACCTTTCATTCATACCGCCCACATGTCCACATGTAGATGTAGAACTGCAAGGAAGCAATTAGCATTTTATTAGACATTCACAGGCATTAATGGTAAACTCACAAGAACACCATGTTAGACACAAATTCAATTCAGCCTCCTGTAGCTCTTCCTGACCTCAAACAGCTACCTGGGAAAACCCTGTCTAATTTTTAATTCACAGTGAAACCACAACCTCTCATTGTTACATTTATGTTTGTTAATAGATTACACAAAAAATATATTGTGTGTTTATGGCTTTAGAGATGCTGGTTTTTAAGCTTTAGGCAGAAACAAATGATCTTTTCCCCCTTCGCTTTCAGTCTTTATCCTAAGCTTGGCTAATCATCACCTGGCTTTAGCATTGCACTCCTGTAACACTGTTGAGCTTACGATGAACATAATGGATGGGATTTTATTCTCTATACACCTCAACCACAGACAACTTAGTCTGAGATTAATGCCTGTTGCAATAGCTGCGGCTAATGTAGCCTCAAGCCACTTTAGAGATCTGATATTTTCACTTCTTATTAACTAAGCTTGTTGTCTTTGGCAGTAACTGTTTATGTGATCACACAGCTTCTCTGGAGCCACTAAAAGGCTTTTATACAACCTTGTCCACAGACCTGTTAACAGACTTTAATCTTAATCTGTGCCGTTTACCTTTAAGAGACACATACAAGAGTGGAAACCATGCTTCTTCACTTTATTGCAGAGCTAGATGATAAAACTGATGCCAAAGTGTTGAACATTTCCTTTAAAATGCCCAAGCAGGGTTACATCATAGTAGCAGCCAGTGTCGGCCCTCTGGCCAGTCCGGATACATGCCAGGCATAACTCAGGCCTGCTCATGTAGCTGCCACTCCACTCAGCCTACTCCCATCTACTCACAGTAGCCGATAGTGCTACTAGATTGTGATATTTGTGTGCTGTGGTTTGTGTTGTGGTTGAACCTGTCATTGAGACAACAAGCTAAAATTAAACTGCAAAAAAAGCCAGAAGACTCAAATTTGGTTAGAAACCTTTGCATACAGTGTTGTAAAAGAACTGGACACTCACATTTAGCCTTTTTTGTACTATTCAATCAAGTGAAATGTATTTTCTGATTGTTATAGTGGTTTTCTTACTTGTCCTGTTTTCAGCAGCAGAACAGCGTCAAGAAAAAGTCGCTGCCGGCTGTGAAGTTTGTAGCGGGAGAAGTTGTTTGGGCAAAGTTCAGCCGGAGACCTTGGTGGCCCTGTGAGGTGACTGTTGACCCCGTACTGGGAATCTACCACAGAGTGAAAGGTGGGCCTGAGACTCTATTGACTAACTGTGATAAACTAGACCAATGCACTGTAGATGAGTAACCTCTAATTGTGTGATGTTTGGATTATTATGATCCCGAGTTAATTGACAACAGGGCTGCAACTACTTATAATTTTCATTGTTGATTATTTTTCAATTAAGTATTTGTTTGCTCTATAAAGTGTTTGAAAATGGTGACAAATGACGACTGGTGTTTCCCAAAGCCTAAGATGACATCCTCAAAAGTCTTATTTTGTCCACAAAGATATTCTGTTTACTGTTACAGAGGAGAAGAGAAACTAGAAAATTTTCACATTTAAAAAGCTGAAATCAGCAGAATTTGTTTTAAAAAAATGCTCAAACTGGTCAATCAACTGCCTAAATAGAAGGCAATTAATAAATATTTCACCACTAATCAATTAATCATTGCTGGTGTGTTTGACAAGTCTTGTATGATGGATGTATGATTAACAATACTTCAAAAAGTTGATATTGAGGCTGTTTCATATAAAAAAGTTATGACACAAAAATACATTCAGGAATGAATATTTATTCTGTTGTGAAGTATATGCTGTCACTGGCATGCTATATTTCACTCTTGCATTTTTCTTCTATTTCTACTGTCTATAAATACATATTTAAGAACTAGGGATGTCACAGTAACAGATATTTGGTAGTCTGTACTAGTACTGTTGATTTGGATGAATGATTTGGGAAAGTTATCTGATTGTGATTTTTCTGACAGTGTGATTGGATTTGGCTTAAGTCAAGCCTCATTTCAATATTCACACTGTAATAGATTTAAAAATGTGATGGAGCATTGTCATATGAGATACCATCAACCATGACTGTCACACATGGAGGACATCATGAATTTGTAAAACTACTGGCACAACAGTGTGCTGTAAAATGTATGAGGTGTGGCTTTTAAATAATAAGACTGGGCTCATGTCAGTTGAACCACAGCGTGCATGTTGAACCATGTTGAACCGTTTGAATTAAATACAATCAAATTACAGAATTAGTAACATTATTTTATAGTCACACCTCATACATCCTAAATCGTATGAGCTCATATTATGATCTATGCTTATGTTAGCTTAATAAGTTAATGTTAGCTTTTGTGAACGTTGGGTGGGAAACACTGCTACAATAGATATAGCTGTAGCAATTTACAAACAGTAGAAACATTTCAGGATATGAAATCATTTTGAATTTTGTTTACAGATCCGAATGTCTGTCTCTGAGTTGCTTAAGTGTTTCCTCCTTTTGTTCCAGTTGCCCTGTGAGCCATTTTTCAGAGCTGATTATGAATATTTTCACTATGTAGCAACAGGTCATGTTTATAATTCTGACACCAATATGCACACTGGATTGTAGTTTTGTAGAGAGTTCAGCAAGAGACTGACACTATTGTTTTGTTGTTGTATCAGAGCCCAGCGACCGGCCCTGTCGGCTCTACCATGTCAGGACCTTCGGGGAGCCCGTGGAGCTGGTCTGGGTGGAGGAAAAATCTACTTACACTTTTCATGGAGGCTTTGAATTCGAACAGCTCCTCCTACTGCATCGGAGGGGGAAGCAAAGGGAGCAGAACAACAAATATACCGTAATTATTATTTCATCGATAACATGATGATACTTGCATGCCCTGATAAAAAAAAAAGTTTGTCTTATACATTATTTTTCTGCGGTTTATCATCTTGTTAGATAATAAAAGAAATCTTGCACACGAAAAAAAACAAAAAGGTGTGTGCAGAATTAACAAATGATCCTGTGAACTGATATGTGTGTAACGGTTGAGCTGTGTTTGTCTTTATCTTTCTGCAGATTGCAAAGCGTTTTCAGGACTCTTGGAAATCCAGTGTGGCAGAAGCTGAAGCTGTTCTCCAGGAGAGAACCAAAATGGCTTCCTCCCTTTCTTTGTCAATAGATGATGGCTTCCACGACAGTTCCACACTGGAGAGAGAAAACAAGGCCCATCCAACTTTTCCTACTTCCACTTCACCTGTTCCAACACTTCCTGAAAAATCGCACATAACTAATGGATCCTTCTCATCGCCAGCAATCTCATCCCCACTTACAACTCCAACAAAGCCAAGCACTTTAAAGAAATCTTCTGGCAAGAAGAAACAGAGTAAATCATCAAAGGACATGAGTAGTAAACACTCTAAAAATACGCTGCGCAATAGCCCTGACCAATCGGATAGAGACAGTGGTGAGTGCCCGTATTCTGACATTGACTCAGTCCCGAAGATTTTGTGTCCTAAAGCACTTGAACGTCAGCCGAAGTTAGTTCCGACTGTCACGGTTGTCAAAGAGGTGAAGAAGCAGCCTGAGATTCAGAGTGGGCTTTGGTTTAGCAAATCAGGCAAAGACAGGCGACCTAAAACAACCAGTCCGATGCCGGATCGCACTCTGTTCAGCAAGGTTCCCTGTAAGAAAAAGAACTCATCTATTGTTAGTAAAAAGACGCTAGTCCCTTGTGCCTCCTCTTCATCCAGTGGTGGTACCAGTGACCAGTCAGGGTTGTCAGACAAGCATAAACCTCTGGTACCTGCTGAAAACAATCTGCCATCTGAACCGTCAGGACATTTGAAGTGTAAAAATGCAGCGGCTGCTAATAGGTCTTTTGGTACAACTTGCAGTCCTGCTGACCAGAGGTCCACGCTCACTGATGAGAGTGGGTGTTCAAAGAGTCGGCAGCCAGTCGGTAATTCAGCTGATACCGTTTCTGGCTCATCGTCTGGTCAATTAGGTAGCTCAGATATTAAAAAGGCCTCAGTGCCCAGTGTGAAAGTCAGTGCCAGTGACCAGTCCAGGTGTTTAGAGAGTGTTAAGAGTGTCAGTCGAACTGAGCTTTCTGACCTGCCAGCCACTAAAAAGGTTTATGTAACTGACCACGAAAAAGAAAGAAGCAAAGCTTCAGCATCCACTCTAAAAGCTGACACTACTGACTCATTAGCAAGGATAGAAAAGCAAACAAGTCTGGTCTCTAAGTGTAGGCTGCCCTTTGTCAAATTAATACGCAAGGACATAAAAGATAAGAAGTTCCTAAACTCCACAGTAACTATACGTCCTACTGAACAATCTGGATGCACAAAGAAAGAGAAAACATCAGAAACTAATGCAACTAAAACATCCTCTAAACAGTTAGAGAGGATGGATGGCAAGAAAAACACCTCCATAGTCGGTTTAGAATCCATTAAGGTCTCAGTTAAGAAGTTAAAGGCGAGTGATGGGTCTGGAATGCTTCATCTCTCCTCAGAATCATCACATGGGAATAATATTGTGGCTTCCAGTGTGTCTGTTGATGAGTCAGGCAGCCCAGAAGCAGAAAGGATACCAAATGAAAGCCCAAGCAGTGTGATATACTCTACCAGTAAACTGTCTGATCGGTCAGAAGGTCAAAAGACATCTGCCTCTGATCTAACAAGCAACTCCTCCGACCAGCGAAGCGCTTCAGAGCAAAAAATTACATCTGTCACAGCTTGTACTACAAGTGCCCTGCCTTCTCAGCAGCATGAGAGCTCAGTGTGTAGGAATCCTCCGGTGCCCGAAGGCCCGTCTCCTGAGAAATCCAAGAAAGTTGTCCACAAATCAAAGCAGGTTCCAGATGAAGTGAATAAAGTCCTACATGAGCAGCCTGCACACCTCCCAGCCAGCAACCGGCTGATGACTAGAGCACTGAAGGCCATGCACGAGGCGGAGCAGAAGAAGCGTGAAAAAGCCAGAAAGGGGGCTGAACAGAAAAAACTATTGAGTCCATCCAAAAAATCTGAGGACCTCGTGTGGAATCCTGAGGCCAAAGTGGACTTTTGCACTAAAATAAAATCTCTGAAATCTCGATATAAAGACAATGGTGAGTATGATAAAGGCAGTTTTTCTAGCTGTAGCACCCCCACTTTGATGTTTTCTGATTCAAATGACTTTGATGTCAAGAGTGAAGATGAAGACCTCTCAATAT
Organism: Chromis chromis; assembly: GCA_900302755.1. Classification (NCBI taxonomy): domain Eukaryota; kingdom Metazoa; phylum Chordata; class Actinopteri; family Pomacentridae; genus Chromis; species Chromis chromis. The sequence continues at coordinate 15,295 of OMNN01028123.1, forward strand.
CCTCAACTCCGCCCATGGACTTCATACCTCTTACTTCTAAAGTAAAGTCAGAGAAGGAAGATCATTCCTCAGACGTACGCTCCTCATCTTCACCATCTTCACCGTTTTCTTTTATGAAGGCCTTCAAAAACGTGGAGGAGGTTTCCTTTCAGTCCGTGACGAATGAGAGCGACGGTAAACCTGTTTCTTTCAAGCCAGACGCAAACTACAAGTTCAGCACTTTTCTCATGATGCTGAAGGACTTGCATGACACTAGAGAGCGAGAGGGGGCGCCTTTAGAGCTGGAGATCGGGCCACCGAGTGCACATGTCAAGGAGGAGCCCCTCGTGATGCCGGGGGAGGCTACACCTGCAGGACAAGATCAACAAATTAAATACGTTCACAGCAATTCAATTTCAAGTCTAAGCAAAACTATAGTCGCACACAATAAAGGTGGCACAATTCAGACGTCCAAGAGGCCATACAACAGAAGGGGAAGCTCCAATGGGGTGAAAAAGAAAACCAACCGCAAAGTGCCTTGTCGTCCTGCCAGGTCCGGACCTGGTTTCCCCGGACTGGAGTCTCCGTCAGGAATGAAATCCCTGCCAGCAATGGACTCTTCATCAAGATTGGGTTGCTCGTCCAGAGTGCTAGGGTTGCAGGGCAGCAGCTGGGAGAGGCAGGCTGGAGGTGGAGTGGTCAGGATGGAGGAGGAGGAGGAGAGGTGGAGCAGAGTAAAGGAGAATCTGCAGAACATGGTGCCTTTGGAGCAGAGGGAGTGTGACACTACGCTGGGTTTGGAGCAGCCCAACGGCCTTGTTGCTGACTGCACTAAGAGTAACTTGGCGTACGGCGCTGGAGGAGGCGACAAGACTCCAGCAGGTGAGGAGACAAAGAGGCAGTGGGGGGCCCAGAAGATGATTTCCAGAATTGAAAATGTATAAAAATGATTATAAAAGCATAATTTGGCACAACTGCTCCAATAAATCAAAAATAGTAGTTAAATGCTGCTTGATACACCCACACATCACCTGAAGGTCCGCTGCTCTCACATGCTGTATGTTTACTTAGTACTACCGTTTACACACGGAGATTACTTTGACTGATGCATTTTGCTACAAGCCTGTAACTTACTATAAAATTATATTATGGTTGCTAGGCTAAAGTGTTCTTTTGTGCTGTTGTTAGCCCATGTTTGGAAAGGCCCATTGGTGTGTCTGCACAGCTGCACACAATATTTGTATGCTTCAGCCATCTCTGGGGATAGTGGAGGTTGCAAGTGTTTGTCATCGTTATTTTGGGAGTCAGGGCCTCAAAAGTTTAAAACACCTGATCTAAGGGAGACTGTGCAGCAATAAGCAACAATGGAACAGTCCTGTAGCATGATCCACTTTATAACTACACTAATATAGCTTACACCACAGGGGTCAAACTGAGGTGCACCCACCTTGGGAGGTAAAGTCCCACAGTTTATTTTAAAAGAGACATAACACAATCAATTCTTACATTTACAAACATGGTCTTTACAAGTGTATAGAAACCTTTGTTCTCAACTGTATTTTTAAATGTAGTGCATCAATAAACATCCTTAAATCCACTTATAAAGCATAGAAAAATGATCAAATATTAATTATAAATCTGGCTTCCCACAATTAAATAAATATGAGCCACTGTGATACTGACACTTAAAATTCTTCCTCTGCTCATAGATAACTCCGCTCACAAAAAACACCCATTGTTGATAAAATCATTGGTTCCAATTTAGGTAAATCTTAAATTAGAATGGCTTATTTCACTTTTTTAAACTAATTTTTAGTACCTGTCTGACCTGCTGCGCTGCTGTAACTTAGTGGAGACTAGAAGCTTCTCTGCGCACAGCTAGCATCTACTGTAGCCTGCATGTGGGGCGTTCATATATCATAGTGTTTATAGATGAGCAGATGTTTAGCACATCAGGCGTTGCTACAATTTTGTTTGTATTTTGCCTCTGGAAGATGCACTGAAAGGTTTGTGAACGCCTACCATAGGGGACGCCATGTATGTGGCAGTAAGCAACAGTGGAATAGTTTAGCATCCTGTAGCATGATCCTCTTTTTAGCTATCTAATGAAATACCTTTTATACACCACAGGATTCAAACTAAAGTGCACCCGCCTGGAAGGGAAACAATTTAGTTTAACAAACATATAACACAATTAAGTCATTTTTGGCCACACATCTGTCTGAGCTGCTTCACTGCAGTAATTGAGTGGACACTAGGAGCTTCTCTATGCATAACCGCCTAGCTAGCATCTACAGTAGCCTGCATGTGAGACACTTGGGGAACATCTGTAAATTATAGTGTAAAAATTGATAAGCATACTGTATGTCCAGCAGCTGGATAGCTCAGTGAGTAATACCCCAGGCCTTGGCATGGGAGATCGGTGGTTCAGATCCCGGTCAGGGCGCAGGGATCCAGTGAGGACCCTTAGGCAGCCCCGCCTACCTACCTATGTACGTTGCTTGGGATAAAAGCATCTGCTAAATGCAAGTGTAGAATTGTGTAGAATGTCAAGCCATCTGTTATCTCTATCAGATGCACTGAATTCAGGAGAAGAAGAAACTTATAAGGTCTTGTTTTGACACAAGGATTTGTACTTGAGCAGGAATTTAGCACAACATGGAACTAAAAGAAGTGATCTATTTATTTGAATGTGAAAGAGCAATAAATAATATTTTCTCCAAAAAAATCAATAAATAGTCATGATAGATTATTGAAATCTCAATATTGATTTATAATCAAAATTGAGATCTCAATAATCTGATCATTAAATAATCTAATCCTTAAATTTTTTAAATTTCTTCTGTATCATAGTAATTCACTAAGATGAAAGAAATGCCGAAAGCTAATTTTGTGTACTTTTAATCAGCCACTTTGCCAAAATATAGAACAAAAACACAGGACAGAGGAGAGTGGGTTGTTCTGCTGTTGTTGTCTGACAGAAATCCTCAATGGAAATAACCAAACTGTAGGCTTTATCACGACTCTTGCTAATGGCTTTGTTGTATCACATACAAAGCTTAAATGCTGCTTCCATCTCCTAAGTTATGCAACTGTTTGTACCTGTTGCCCCGTGGCCTCTTACAGAAATACCTCATTCCATCTAGATTAAACATTAAGCATATTACACCTCACTAGTCACTTGGATTGCAAGCAAGAACAAAGACTAAGGAGCAAATAACTCCTTAACAAATAATTTATGAGTTTGAACTTGACTTAAAGGATGTAGTTACCAAATAAATCCAGTGTAATAAGAGGAAAAAAACATAATTCTTAGTGATATGGTTGTATAGAAATAACAGGCAGGCTGATTGATGTGAACAGGATATATTATGGCATAAATCTACTTGAACAACAGTTAAATTGATGTAACACACTGGATTTGATTCAAGCCCTAGGACAGACATGTCGTGTGTGGTGATAAAAATGACTATTCATAGTTGACCGCAAATCAGTGTGCACAATTAAACTGTAGATATCTGTAGCAACAGTACTTTCTTCTGTTTCCTTTTCTTGCAGTTTAGCTAAGTCTCACCGCTCAAACTGTCGTTGGGTTAAACTTGCTACAGATAAACTTTAAATAAAAACACTGACAGCTTGAAGGCTTCCCTTTTTGAACCCATGGTACAAATGTGATAACAATCTATTAGATATACCAACATCACTGTTTGTTTCACACACTATTAAAAATCTAGTGTCTTTTCCTGTCTCTTTCTCAGCACATAAACGAATAAGAAAACCAAGCAAGAGGCTGATTGAATGGACTGAAGAGTACGACCAGATTTTCTCCACGAGGAAGAAAACCAAAAAGCCTCTCCAGTCGATTGGAAAGGTAAAAATCATACAAAGTAAGCTCGGCTGTAGTTTTGTAGTTATATGTGCATAATCCTCTATGCCATTAAGCAGCCAGTATAACTTTGTGTAGCTGCATTTGATACTCATTCAACTTGTTCTCTCAGGCCACTCAACCCGTTACCTCCACGTCTGAACCCTCGGGGTCGGACATGAACGCACACGACCATCCATCCTTGAACTTGCTTCCTGAAATACAGACGCCACCTCCTGAGGAAATCGCTGCGCCGCCGTCATCGGAACTACAAATTCCAAGCACTGAAAACACATCTTCCCAAGATGCACCTGTCCTCTCCATCGACACGTTAACACCTCCACCTGAAGCTGAACCTTCGCTGTCAGAAGGCCTCGTCAAAGACAACGGTGAGTTTGTGTGCCTTTCCTTTTTACCCTCTAAACTCCAAGCAGCTTCTTGGTGTTTTCTGCTTCTGTCACATTTTTACTCACTGTGGGCTCATTTATCACTGCAGTATAAAGTTCTTCACCTCTATGAAAACAGCACAACCATGGCTAGAAGCAGAGAGAACAAAAAAACGTTTTGTGGTGCATAACAAAGTTTGAATGCCATGAATCAGAAAAAAAGGAAATTTATTTTACTGTACAAACATGGAATCAACACGTACATCCTTTTGCCAAGTGCTAACATGTTATCAACACTGGAAAAAAGAAGGTGACTCTACATGCTATAGATATTTACTACTTACATTTTTAATGTGTCTCCACACTTTTCTCCTATTTGCTCTGTGTTTGCACAAAGCAAATAGGAGAAGAGGGGGGGGGGGTTGTACGCAGACCTACCAACTCTGATGTAACGCTTCACTTCACCCGTGTTAGTAAACAGAAGACAAAATGCCAAAGACCTCAACTGTTTGGGAATACTTCAAATTAAAAAGTAAATAAAGAAACAAAAAAATTGTATTCTAAGTCATTAACCTCCCCACCCACCGCCTCGGCACGAGCCAAGTATTCGGATATTTGTCATTAATTGGACCCGAATATCCGGAACACAGAAATTGCTATTTGGACCAGCCTTAGTTTGCACCAAGGAGTGCAGAATTTTTATTGGAATTTTTTTTCACAAAATCTTATCCGTTCAGTTTATTATTGGGAATTTTTTACATGAGACATGTAGGATGAAGACATTTCAGTGAAATATTATGATTTCAAGGTTAGATTTGATCAGTTTTCCAGACAAAACTGAATGTCAGACCTGTGACATTGTAAGAAAGTTGAAAATATGACAAGTCTTACTGTTTAGAAGTTTCTACCTCTGATAATGATTATGTAACTTTGTTGATTTTTTAAGAAAAGATAATATGGCTTTTAAACTCGCAGGCGGGTCTTGAGATTCAGAGAGTTAACTGCATTCAGACTCACACAAAACAGGGCAAAGTAAAATCCTCTTGGTAAATGCTGCTACACCTCATTGCCAAAACTATGTGGCCAACAGAACAAAGCCTGCACCCAAACATGACACACGTGACTGCTGAACAAGTCGTTCCATAACCTGTGGGCATTAATATGCTGCAGTAACATCAGCTAAACAGTATTGTGTGGGTGTCTATTGATGTAAGGTGATATGACCTGGATCACAGTCAGTATTCAAGTTTATCCCAAAGCAGGTCAGGGCTCTGTAGAGACCTGAGTGTGTGCACAAGGGGCTTGATTCATGGAAATATCAAAGAGCCTTCTGCAAACTGTTACAATAGGCACCCAAGCCATGATAAACAGCCACAAACTGAAAGTATACACAGGTGTGTGGACAGGGCTTTGACCATGTGGTGTTTATTGTATTGTGTATGCAGCTGAGTAAGATATTTGGTCTCCAGAGCAACTTTAATGCACCTTGGCATTGATTCTCCAACTCCCTGAACTCTGCTTGAGGGATGAACACCATTCCCCAAACAAATATTCCATCATTTGGTGTTTTGATGATGGGGGTGCAGGGTGCTGTTTAACACATTGGTCCAAAAGCTCCCATAAGTGTTAAACTGGGTTGAGCTCTGGAGGCTGTGAAGATCATAGCATGTGATTCACAGCGTTTTCATCAAACCATTCAGTGACCCCTCGTTCCCTATGAATGAAGACATTGTCATCCTGGAGGAGACCACTCCCGTCAGGATAGATAGATTATAGGATAAAGGTGATCAATCAGAACAACAAGGATTTGATATGCAGTAACTTTACCCTCTAAAGAGACAAGTTGACCCAAACCACGTCAGCACCACCATATCCCCACAGTGTAGGGGTCAAGCCTTCAGGACTGTACTGTTCTCTTGGTGTATGCCACGCATCAAGAATAGGGCGAAAGATCTGACCCTGTCACTTTTATCCTTATTTATGTTTTTTGCACTCCTGAACTCTCAATTATGCTTTCATTTTCTGGGTTTGTGCACTGCAGCCCTACATTAATATTACTCTATGTAATGCACAAACATCACAAGTCGTCACATGTATGCAGTTGACCACAATTTTCAGCCCTATTTAGAGATGTCTTTTCCAAGTGGGGAAGCCACTTAAGTCACTGTTCCACCTGAAACTGACTGAAGCTCCTGTCATCCGTGCTCCAACAATGAACCCTCTTCCTGTCACTTTGATCTTTTCCTCTTGCCACCTTAATATACAATCAGAATCAACTGGGCCTGTGCCTGTTTGGCATTTTTCTACATGCAGTTATACATAATGCTATGCAGTGCACCTGTGTGGAAGCCTTGGTTATGTTTCTCCACTCATATATTTAGCTTTTTTTCTATATATCTCCCGTCTACATCGTCTTCCTATTATCATATACGTACATGCATTCCAATGCGCACAAAGCTGGAACTGATTTCAGTTTCTCTGTCAAAATATTATCCACAGCATCTGACAGCTGAGAGAATAGGGATATTTACCTCGGCAGCAAAAATCACAAACTCTTATCTATATCTAAAATGTTCTGGTAGGAAAAATGTAGGCAGTTTCATTTTTATGCATTAAAAGGAAGCAATCTTTGTCCAAACAGTAACTACACCAGTTAACTCCTCAACATTTACCCATCTTTTACTGAAAAAAAGAGACTAATAGCTCAGAAGCATGAGTCTCTTTCTAAAAGATTAGAAACTATTGCTTTGCTGCACACACACTAATTACAAATTAAGAAACCACATTGTTAAATACGTTGTTTAAATCAAATTAGGCTTTTCCTGGTTGTTAATCCAGCCTTGTGTGATGAGTCTTATCTAAAACCATTTCATTGTAACGTTTTAAAAATCGTCGCAGAAGCCTTTTGTGTTTCATGCTAACCTGACTGTGACGTCTGACTCACAGGAAGCGCTCCTGTGCTGGAGAAGAAGCGTAAGAGGAAACCCACTCAGAAGATCCTGGAGTATTGCCTGGAGGCCGAGGCATCGACGGGCCCCAAGAAGAAGGTACAACATGGACATCTGTTGTATGTACATTAGCTCATGTGGTGTAGAGTGTGTGTATTTATACAGTCAAATACCAGTTTAGACTTGAATAATCCTGCTCTATTCAGCGCAGGAACTCTAATGAATCCAGTCTGTGAAGCTTACATTGTTCGGCTTGTGTCAAGGCTGCTGCTCCTGCTACTACTTAGTACTACACTTTATACATGGAGATTACTTTGACTGCTGTAAAATGATGTTGTGATTGTTGGGCTTTCGTGTTCTTTTTGTGCCATCATTGTGCCTGTGTTCAGACAGGCCTTTTATTGTGCACTGCTGCATGCAACGTTTACATCCTCCAACCACCTCCAGTGACAGTGGAGGTCACAAGTCTCTGGCACTGTTATTTGGGTTGTCTGGGGCTGAAAAGTTTGGGAACCCCTGACTTAACAACAACATGAACAATAACCATGATGCCATGTGTAGTTAGCTCTTGACCTTCTTCAAGTGGGCCATCTGTTGTAGTATCAAGAGTATTTTAAGCTACAGTGTTTTCAGGAAACACCATTAATACTTGAGAATGTTAGTAAGATGAATTTATGATCATTTAGCCTTGGGATGGTTTTGAAGAATGGAGATTAGATGTGTCTGGATGTAAATGATGAACAGTTGACCTCAAAAGAAAATGCGGGAGTTCAGTCTGCGGCTGTGTGCAAAGAAGGAAGCCAAACATTTTCAGGAGGTCATTTATTGTTGTTATATCATGTCTATTTATCTCTTTCCTCTTTAGTATGCATTAGTCCCTGTGCTTTTTCCATTGCTTGTGAATTGTATTAAACTGCATTTGAATTCTTTGAAAAGTGCCACATGGATTTATGGATTTTTGGTGTTTTTATGGGCAGACCAAAACAATATCCCAAACAGGGACGGTTTCAGTTTAACATAAATATTTTCTGACAATGTTTGTCTTTATCACAGGTCAAAACACTGAAGAACAGTTCAACTCCTGCTCCTCACACCGGTCAGTGAATCATCTCACAACAGTGTACATTACCCCACAGTGTTTCTATTATAATATTAGTCATTGCTTTTTTCATTTCTGTTAAACTTTAATCTAACTTTAATGTGATAAAGGCGAACTTTCGAAAGTGGAACCTGAAAGGTTTAATTTACAGACAAGCACAATTATTGCACACCATCTGTAAAATAATTTGCTCTGTGCATGAAAAACTAACTTTAAATGGACAATTACTTCACTTTTAAAATGTTTTGATGCATCTCATGAGCCTTCTTTAGTATTTCTGTTTTGTCTCTCATACTTCCTTCTAACACTGCTTTCCTATACCCAGATTCTGCACCACCATCTTTAAAGTCAAAGAGTAAACCACTCACAACCTCCACCCCGAGTACCGTCTCTGAGATTCCCACCAGTACACCCGCAACCACAATTCAGACTGATCACAGCACTCCTTCACCCTCCACTCGACCGCCGTCTTCACCTGAACCCAACCAGGTGGAGACGACACCAGCAGACGACGACACTCCTCAACCAGACGACAGTAAAACTCAGGAGGTCAAAAAGGACGCAGCAGAATCAGAGGTCGGCCATCTTTACTTTTTACATACAATTGTTGTTCTCATGTTCAAAATTCATTACGATACAACAGTGCATATTTGTCTGTAAAGGGTGAACCGTCCAGCCTGGACCACAGTTTCTCCTCCATGAAGGACGAGTTGTCGCTGTGTGACGACACACTTTTACCTGCGAGGAAGATCATCGGCGACCGAGGAGGTCCGGCCTCCATGAAGGAGAACATATGTCAGGTGAGCTTTCCTCAGTTGACTGATGGAAAAAGAATATTAGAGCTGCGTCCGGAAGGTTTTTATTTTAGACTCAAAACTGACACTCTAGGTTTATTTTATAATTCAGTCCTCATGAGAACTTCTCGAACAACCACTTGTGCCTCTGGTATTTGGCACTGAGCAGGTCTTTAAAAGAGAATCAGCTGTTTTCTGATGTTGCTCTTGGATGGATGGATTCCTGAAGAAAGAGTATCCTGTTGGTTAGCGGTGCAACAGATCATAAAGCTGACAGTTTTGCTTTTGCTTCAAAGTTTGGATCATTTTTTGGATCACTAAAAAACCCAAAAATGAAAAGGGGACATAAAAACGGCCATAAGTGTAACTGTCAACTGCTTTTAAGATGCTCCGTTCGGGTGAACACAAAACTGCTTTATATTTTGTCACTGCAACAATTCAATGTAGGGATTCAGGGAATTGTTCTTTGTCGAGGAGGAGGTATGTTTTCATAATAATAATAATAATAATAGGGCTGTTCCGAATAGTAATTGCTGTCCTTCGAATATTCGTGTCCAATTAATGATGAC
>OMNN01028124.1:0-29291 GCA_900302755.1 Chromis chromis
CACATCTCCAAGATAACCACTGCCTTGCTAAAGAAGCTGAGGGTGATCGTGATGGACTGGCCAAGCATGTCTCAGGACCTAAACCCTATTGAGCATCTGTGGAGCATCCTCAAATGGAAGGTGGTGGAGCACAAGGTCTCTAACATCCACCAGCTCCGTTGATGTCGTCATGGAGGAGTGGAAGAGGATTCCAGTGGCAACCTGTGAAGCTCTGGTGAACTCCATGCCCAAGAGGGTTTAGGCAGTGCTGGGAAATAATGGTGGCCACACAAAATACTGACACTTTGGGCCCAATTTGGACAATTTCACTTAGGGGTGTATTCACTTTTGTTGCCAGCGGTTTAGACATTAATGGCTGTGTATTGATTTATTTTGAGGGGACAGTAAATTTACACTGTTACACAAGCTGTACACTGACTACTTTACATTGTAGCAAAGTGTCATTTCGTCAGTGTTGTCCCATGAAAACATATAATAAAATATTTGCAGAAATGTTAGGGGTATACTCACTTTTGTGACATACTGTAAATACAAAAAGAGCTGTAGTTTACCTTGTGTGAAAATCCACTCATGAGGACACTGTTTCTTGCCAGCTCACACATGTCGCAGGAACTCAGCTTCCACACTTGAGCTGCAATGCTGTACTCCTCCATCAGAGGCTCCTGGGTGCAAACAAACACACACATCACACACACACACACCAGGAAAAATGTAAGTTCTACTTTTAACCTTTTTACATTTTGTACTTTGAGTTTTGGCTTTGTGTAGTTTCATACTGACCTTGGTGAAGTGAAACTGAAGAGGATCATCAGTGGACAGAGAGACCATGAGGCCTCTGGACAGATACTCCATCAGGGGGTTGCGATGGTAACTGAGGAACAGGCTGTTGTTACTCAGAGGCGACATGGCGATGCCAATCTGAGCCAGGTAGTAAAGATACTGCAGCACTGGAGCCTGAGCGATATCAGTGAGACAGAGCAGGAGACACAAAGAAAGAGACAGACAAACCAGTAAACACCAAGCTACAGTGGCATACAAGCACTTCTTTGTCTCAGACTCGGCAGCTGCATAAGAATAAGCCACTAGTTATGACCACCTGTTACAAACCAAACAATACTCTCTTTTATCCCAGAGGGTATATGGCAGTGGAAGTGTTCACCCTTTTTATGACACACACAAGTTACCCATTAATCTACAATAACATCTACCATAAAGAAAAATTTAACTAACACCAAGGCTTTAATCCGGCTTTCCAAATTAGCTGTCAAATGCTACAACTCTGACAATTCTATTTATCATTTCAGGATGGCGAAGCCAAACATTTCCACAGCAGTCTTTTGGAAACAACCCACTGACCTTTCTGAGCAGCAGCCCATGGGAGATGTTTTCTGACAACATGAAACCTGACACCAGGTGGTGGATCGGTCCCGCTTCCCCACAGTGCGGTCGCAGCACAAACGTATGAAAACCTCGCCGCCTGTACGACACAGATGTATTTAAAAATACAGAAAAACGACAAGCCTCGTGAATTTTTGTTTGGTGTTTTTTTTTATGAATCATTGTGTTTAAATGAACGGATGAGAGGTTTAATTAACTGAATTATTGTGTGTTACAAATGCGTGTCTGTACCTTCGCAGGTGGTTGAGCACAGTCATGTTGGCATAGGTGTAGTAGAGGTAGTAGGAGTAGGGCGGGTTGTCTTCTTCTGTCCAGTTGACTGGCAGCGGACTGTCAAGGTTGAAAATGTGGTGCTCGGGTTTGGACTCATCGTCCACGCTGTCGAAGCCCACCACCTATGAACACACAAAAAAAAGACAACAAAATAACAACCAATCAGTTTCTTCAGGTGTGGTTTATTGTGATACCGTGGGTTTCTTGCGAAGCGACACTCACATGTTCCAGGAAGAGATGCAACTCGGGATGGCTGCGGGGGTCGATCGTGACTTCAAACAGAGGCATGAAGATATTCTCCAACATCTCCTGGAAATTAGCCAGCTGCTTCTTTGTGTGGTACACATCACTAGAAAGGTGGTAATTGAACAGGAGATAGAAACTTTATTGATCCTTTGCAGGAAATTACTTTGCAACAGCAGCTAAAATCACAGTCAACAACGCACAGCTACCACTAAACATAAAACATATAAGCCCAAAATCTATTCACAGAAGTATTAAAAGATGCTAAAAACTTAGAAGAAGGTAATAAAACACTGTAATATGTAATGTAAAAGTATGCATTGTGAAAAATACAGTGTGCAAAATGTAAAAAAATACAACCCGTAATGTAAAAAAAAAAAAACTAGTTAGTTTCTTTAAAATTATAATTATTGTTTCAATGGATTAAAGCTTCCAGCCTTAATCAATATCTACACCTGGTGGGAAGTTAGTTATTGTTGTCTGTATTTTCCTTTCTCACTGATTTAGCATTGCACCACTAAAACATTGTCAGACTCACAACAGACGTTCTAAAAACAGCACAGGATCTTCACCGTTATTATATCTACAGGTTGAACGCTGCATCTGAGCATGTCGGGTGAGAACTTACAACAGACGGGGCACCTGGATGAGCCAGCGCACATTATCAGAGTACACTCGGTGTTTGACGGCCCACTGAGCCAGCTTGTCCCACTCATCCCTGGAGCGGCCATAGATGGACAGGCGCAGCTCAGAGTTCTGGTACTTGCTCTCCTCCAGGTCGGCCATCACCTCCTAGACAAACAAAGATGGGGGTATTAGCTTGTGTGTGCATTCAGGATTCATGTGGATGAGGTGTGTAATGTACTTGGAATTATTTCACACCTTGACTATATGTGCAAAGTATTTTCCTTCAATGTGGTTGTCAGTCTTGATGAATATTTCTCTGAGGATGGATTCTCCAATGGGGTTGTACTTGGCATTGAACTTGTCGAAACGGTGAAACGTGTTACGGTCCTGATGGGTAAAAGAAAACAGTCAAATCCTATTTTTATCTATGTTAAATGTATTACACAGTACATCTTTTTATAACGAATCCCATGTCTTACCGCATGCATGTCAAGGGTGTCCACGCTCAGGTCAAAGGCCGTCAGATTCATGGTCTCGAAAACCTCCTTGAGGGTCTGACCACGGTCACGCTCGATGTGAACGATCTCCTCGGGGTATTTCTTCATGGCTCTCTTGATGAATCGCAGCAGGTGCTTCTGGTTCATGCAGGATGATGCATGTATGTGTGTGTCCACCTGGAGACAGGAGAGAGCAGAACAACAACGGTAACTCGTTTTTGCTTGTTGTAGAACAGGGTTTTCTTTACACTTTTTCGGATGTGAGTTTCAACAGTCATCTTGGAGCTACACCAAATGAAGTGAATTTACAGCAAGATCAGTACCACTGGGTGTTATTGTTTAAATATTTCTCATTTACAATGTAATGTATGTATTTTATCCTCAGTTGTGGGCATGTGGTCAGTCCAGTGATGTTAATAACACCAGTGGCTCAACAAGTGAACTCAGCAGCTGCAATGTGTTAGCGCTTGCCTTTCTTATGTTGTAGAAGTCTCTGTGAGGAACCTTCTTCTGAGCTGCCAGCTCCTTCATCTCATTCAGGAGGATGTGCATCTGAAACTTAGAGCTTAGATACTGCAGGCGACGGTAGCAGAAAGACTTCCTATAAACACCATACATAAGAGACAGAGGCATGTTTCGTTTAGACTGTACAATGAGCCATAAAACAGTAACATCTGTCGAATCATAACTTTAAACAAACACTCACACTGGCCCGTTGATAATGAGGGCCATCATCACATTCATGTCTGCAATATACTCCTTCAGGTCAGGATATAGCAGATCCAGTTCTGAGCTTCTAAAAAGGAGAACAGGTTTAAAGTTATACAAACAGACTTATTTGTTTGAATTAACATCAGTTACAGGTGCAAACGCATACTTGTCCATGTTGTTTTTCTTGCTGTAGACATGAACTACTCCATCCACCATCTTGCATCCATATCCTGTGTCTGCTGGCATATTCATAGGGTCCTGATTATCATAAGGGTGTGTTTCTGAAACAGGTGGGTGGACAGGGGCATCTGGAAAAAGTAGATAATGGACATTAATCAGTTTTTAATGCAACCAAAAATATTTTACAATTGATAAAAGTGGTATTATATATATATATATAATATATATAAAGGTTGGGTAAAAGAGGCAAAGTTTTCATTTCATAGTTGCTCTAGCTATTTTCTGTTTTTATTTGATCTACAGTGGTATTGAATTTTGTAGCTTAATCTAAAAAAAAAGTAGCTAAATAAAGCTTTTAAAGAAAATCTGTATAAAACTCGATGTTTTCATTTTAAATTCAGAATCCAAAATTGCAAAAAAAAATAAAATAAACCCTTTAACTACTTTTATTTCATACTTTCAAGTTTATGCCCAAGTCAAAAGCAGGAAATGACAAAACAAGTCAGGAGCCAAATTTGACTTTGCTATTTAATTTGGCTGATTTGAGTCATCAGGAAGTTATTGACTACTTCACTTGCAGCAAATAGACTGGGGCGATGGCGACGATTTAATGCCATGAATATTAGTTTCAGCATAAATACGTGCTGGCTTTTTTTTTTACAACAAAGTATTATCAAGCATTTAAAGTCTTGGATTGATAAAGTGTTCCTAAAGTAGTGTTTTGCCTTACATCAAATACTTCAGTGTGAGTATTTTATCAGCTACCTCATGCTTTTAGTGAATACACACTGTCAAATATACCAGTTTAGATATTGCATAAAATGCTCGTCTGTCAAGACTGTCAAGATTTTTCAAGCTTGAACTTGTCTACTTGCTTTGGTTCTGGAAAGCCCCCTTGGAATGAAGTCCTTGATGTTGAATTAGTTGTAAGAAAATACACACAGACAACTAAAAACACCTTGCTAATGTCGGAAGGTTTCCTTCTTTCTTACTGGCTTATCCATTGACAAGAAACAAAGCTATTATTGTCATAAAGATGAAAAACATAGAGAGTAGGAAGACTTCAGTCTAATGGAAAGACACACAATTCTCTTTGATCCTTAGGGACAAATGCTACATTTAAGGCTGCAACTACAGATTACTGTCATTATTGATTATTCTTCCAAATATTTTCTCTCTCAATTGATTAACGGTTTGATCATTTAATACAGTCACTGGCTGAAAGTGGCTTATTTACTTTTTTGTCCAATTAAGAGTCCAAAATACTAAATGAAAGCTAAAAGACTTTTTTTTGGACACTGGATGGTTAATATGAATAATTTATTAATGGTAACAAATCATTTTCTTTTGACAGATAAATTCATTAAGTGACTTAACATTGCAGTTCTAGCTGAATTAGATTGCAATTTGCCCTTTTGAGAGTCTGTGACTGTGTGGCTCTGTCCTTTCTGATGAAGGATGAACACTTTCTAACTGCTATTTCTGCCTGATTGCGATAGAAAATGTGTTGAATGTCTGCGTTTCATACCGGCATCAACAGGGGTCTCTGGTATATCATCATACATTCCTACATCCGAAGTCTTCATTCCAAGGTCCTGCAAGGCGTGATCTGTGGTCTTACAAAAACTTTGCATGGATCGGTTTATGTACTTCTCCCGGATGAATAGCGCCTTCACCACACACTTAGCCGCATCCACCAGGTCAGTGAAGGGCACCTGAACATGTACAATAACAATAATAGAAATGTGAAAGGAATTTACCTTGCTCGAGTTTTATTTTAAATGCAGATGAAACCACATTTAAATTATATGAGAGCAGCTCAATTAAAGATTCTCACCCCGCACTTTTCCTCTCCAGATATTGAGACCCGCTGGTACTCTCTCTCCATTGGCATTTGCCGCTCTGGAAAGCCATCATCAACAGTGTCCACACTCTTTTCCTTCATTAACCTTTAAGATCAAAGGAGAAGTCAGAGGAAGGAGGAACGAGTACACAGAGGAAAGGAAAACAGGTGGAAGAGAGGCAGAGAGGTAAACAAAAAAGAAAACATTACCGTTTGTTTTTGGTACATACGCTTTGGCAGTGTCTGTTATTAGTGCACTTAATCGTTTTGCAGAGTCAGTTTGGAGAGCATTCAAAATGAATTTACTTAATGCACATTGTAATGCTAAAATAGATTAAACTGTTGTTATATTTAGACTATGCCATCGATCAAGACTCAGAGCTCCATGACCAAGATAAATGTTTTGAACAAATTCAAAATAAATGCAGGGATTTCTCATTTACATACATGTTAACCTTTTATTTAGTACTCTGTAAAAGTATATTAGGTGTTGAGTACTGTTGTGAGTAATTAAGCTGGTTAATCCATCTGGGCTCTGTCAGACTCAATACAGACCAATAGAAATGTCTCCACAAAGGATGTTGTGGATTGAACCTTTTTGGAACCAAACTTCTTACACTGAATCTACACTTACACTGCGACATGTAGAGTCTTACCTCATATATGTATGTAAAGGAAGGTTTCTACTAATGTAAAAAAAATCTTTTCTAGAGATATCTTAGGGGTGATTTATTTCAGTTTTTTGGCAATTTTCCTATATTTTACAGGGCAGTGCAGATTTAAACAGGAGAGAGAGGGGCTGGAATCAAACCACGGATATGTGGGCATGTGGTATGAGCTTAAACCAGTATGTGTCCATTTATAGGGAAAGTTGAAGAGAAAAGAAATCTAAACTTTGCTGAAAGTGTCATAATAAATGGCATATATAGCAGAATTTTACATTTGCAATAATCTAAAAAATGAATGAAATATATCAATAAAGTTCTCCGAAGAGAAAATGTCAAATAGCTCTAAACTCACTGGGCACATGTAACAGCTACGAAGATGTCAATGTGTCCACATTATAAATGTCAATAGTTAGCGCACACATCTGCCCAGTGACCAGAGCGGTAAGAACTAGTCAGGGTTCACAGGAGAAACTTTTATTACTTAAGCACAAGAAGTTATATCTCAGTTAAGGAGGGACAAGGTCAAATCAAGAGCAATACAATTTGCAAATGTAGACTTTTTGTCAGACTTGTTTTTAGAGCAACTAAAAAGCCAAAAAAAACCAAGACGCTCATTTGTACACCTATCAGTTCACCAGCAGGGGGAAGATGTGGTCCATCTCATTATGCTGTGTCAAGTTGTGTCAAGGTGTTTAGGAGAAAAGTAGCTACAACTTTCCAGTGTCCAAATATAGTAAAATAAGATAATAAGTATATAGTATTGAGAATGAGTATTAAAATATCATATAAGTCTTTACGGTGCATATTTTGCAAACTACAAGCAAGCAAAGTAGAGATGAACACAAATAAAATACCAACCACAAAAATACTGTAGTCATCAGACAAAGCATGCATACTGAGGCAGAGCTCACTCACTCTAGGTCTGCAGCACTGTCGATTTTCATGAAGTCCTGCTTGGCGCGGAGCAGAATCTCTGGCTCAAGCCTTGGGGTGATATGCAGGACAGTGTGGGCAAGGCAGGCAGGGCACACATGGGCATCAGAGGTAGTGAGAAGAAGTTAAGCACACAAAGACCAAATATAGGCACAAGCACACACTCGAACAAGCACTCGCTCTCACATACAGATACATACGTTTAGACATGAATAATTTTAGGTATTAAGAGATCACAGTGCTTGACACAAAGACAAAAACATCATCAGTTAGTAGTGGTCAACCCTGATCGGTAAACAGGGGACTTGCAAGAGGGCGTGTCGGATCACCACTCAATGTTCAGCTTAGCGGTGCGGCTAGCGTCAAACCTGGCAACCGAGACAGAACCCATCTCGCTTTAAAAGTTTGTGTAGAAGAAGATTTATCACTAGAATAAGTGCCAACTGCTGGAGAGCACAGTTAGCTGATAGCTGGGGTTAGTTAGCCCACACACCGGCATGTTGGAAGCTGATAAGCACGAGGGCATGGGCGGAAGCAAGACTGTGTGTAAAAGGTGGGAGGAGGAGGCCGAGCTATGTCTGTCTGTCTGTCTGACGGAGGTATTGTAAAGAGTTTATTTAACTGGCTTTATGTGTGTAGTGTGTTTGCACTTTCTCACTTAATGTCCTGACTGATTTGCCTCTCAAGGCGGTGCCGTCGCTCCTCCAGCTGTTCGATGGGGCTGTCCTCTGGGAACTCATAAGGAGCGCTTCGCATCTCGCTCTCTGCCATGCTGCGAGTGAACAGCTCCTGGTTCAAACACAGGTAACACCATTTATGATGATTCATAAAACAGGAAACATTGTCAATACCTATGCACATATTGACATATGGAAGACTACGAGGCTCACAAAAAACATCTATTAGATTTACCTTGAAATAAAGCCATATAAGGGTATAACTGGTGTAATCAAACTGGTGGGTTCCAAAATAAGAAAACTTCAACTTTCTGATGTTTGAAACACTTTTAAGGCTTTTGTACAGTACAGTTGTGCTGTTATTTATTATTTAAGGTTTTCTTCAGTCAACAAAACATCATCTTGTATTTAAACTGAAAGGATATTGGGTTTAGAAACTATAATGAAACAACTGGCCACTGAGAAGGCATTCAGATTGTTACTTAACTATTTTATTATGGTTTATATTCTTGTAGTGAATGGATTTTCAATCTTAACAATCTATTTTCATGAGTAGCAAATTTCAAATTCAAACAAATGCCAGTAACAGCTTATTAAAATATCTGACTAAGCTGCAGATTTTACTACTGAACCAAGTTTAATCTTCATCAAATCAGCTGTATCAAGAACTTCTAATATAATCACTGTTTATGGTGTTTCTGTTTCTATGAGTGCATTGTTTAAAAACAATATCTGTACAATTGTAGTTCTTACCTCTGCAATCTCTTTGTACTTCTCCTCCATGGATGTTCGCAGGTCGATTGGGAAGTGCGTGAGAGAAACGGGCGTCCCAGGAAGGGATCGCTGGGGCTTGAGAGGTTTGGGCCCAGAAGCACCAGAGAGGTCTGTAGGAACACACAGGAGGAGTTAACAACCATATGTGCCACCATTCAAACATAATACAGCCATGTACTGTGGAACATTTAAATGTCTGCCAGTGAAGTATTTACAGTCGATTATACCTATAACCAAACACACCAACACACACATAACACAGCTTCTTCATAGTCAGAATGTACCACCAACTGCATACAGCGTCATGTGCAATGTGTTGTGACTGACAAAACTCCATGGAGGTTCAGATACACATGGACCATCTGGATGCTTCGCCAGCTACAGCAAAGATGTAAGTCACCCTGCAAAGTTTACAATTCTTGAGCATTTCACAGTCTGTTGAAAACAGAGACAGGCAGCCAAGTATGTAAAAGCAGACAATGCTGACGATCACCATAGAGACAAAAATAAAAGTGAATTTTTAGTTTGGTTTACCAAAGATTGCAGTGTGTGGTGGTTGGAGAGGGGAAAACTATGACTTTAGCAAGCACAGATTTGGCTCAGACGCTACGGCTTAGTCTGTGACACTTCGAAATAAGATGAGTGCACACTCAAAAAGTTTAAACCTATGGAGTTGGGAAACAGCTTTTTACAACAACTCTTATTGTCTGTGTCATCTATTATTATAAATGTAAGTGCAACACATAACTAATCTTACAGACCAAACCTAAATACAAAGCCAGTACTCTTGATATTGAGCCCTCTCTGGCCAAGACTTTCCCTGCTTCCTTCCATCAACTAAATGAACATATTAGCAAATTTTTCAACATCAAAGACAAGGACATCAATTGCAAAAACTAAACAGCCAGCCAGAAGTTTAAAAAAATGCAAATAGGGCATAACTACGATTAACTATGAAGCTCTAGTGACAGTGGCTGTGGCTGCAATCTGTGACAGAGCATGAAAATCCTTGTAAAGCGTCCAAGAACAGAGGCCAGCTTAAGACCAGACAGCTGTACCAGCAGATACTGTGTCACTTCAGACTCACATAGGTATGCACACACTTGAAAAAGAATTACCCGCATTCGCATGTACACAGTGGCACATGGATAGACACACCTGAGAGTGACAGAGAGGGGCCTTCCCCACTCTACTGTTGGAAACAGATGACAACAGCTCCACTCCAGACCAAGCCAAACACAATGGAGAGCTACCAAAAGACTAAATACATTTGTCTCTTGGTACACTAAAGAGCGCCAAATTTACTGATCGCTGTGTGTCTTCTAAAGACAACCATGAATTTTAGTTAAGGAGAACAACGATTTAAAGCATACCATAGTTATTTGGGCACACACTGTAATTCACTCAATCATAATAAGTCCATGGCTTTGGGAGCGGTTTGTTCATGCTCCTCTATAATTGGTGCCATTATTGGTGCTGTGTCTGGCCGGTGACAATTAGTTTCTGCCATCTGCTGTCTGCCTCCAAGGCGGTGGAGTTAGGAATGAGCAGAGGGTGACTCTCCACAGTAAACTAATATTGTGAAACGTTTCAATATTGCACATAGAAAGTGACTCATAGCAAAAATTTCAAACAATCTGGTGACAGTATTCTGGCGGGCAGTCTGAAGGACTGCTGGAGCATAAATGCACTTTCATTATAACCTGACCAATGCCGGAACTTTGAGGCCAAATGATAAGTCACCCTTCAGCATTTTCAATAAAGATCTCTTAATTCATGCTTTTAAAGAAGTGTGAATAATATGTGGAGAGCAGGATATTTCATTTCAGTGCTTTCTGGTACATGAACCAGGCACCAACTCAAATATATTTTTGGTATTTCTGTACTGATATTTCTTGCCAACATATACACCTACAAAAATATATCAGCGATAAATGAATATCAGCTTGGTTGATTTATCAGATGACATGCAGAAAGATATATTCCTGTCCTTAGATATAATATGCATTTTCAAGTGGACAAACAGGTGACTTTAAGTATACAGACGCACACACAAACAGAGTCACCCCCAGTATAGTATCCTTGTAATCCCCTGGCCTTTCCACCACAGATGACTCTTAATCCAGTACCCTCAACTCTATTTATCTCGGTGACATCATTGTAGTAGGCAGAACAAACCTTCAGCAGACTTCTACGCAAGTCAACACAACAACAGTGACAGTAGAACAATAAATAGACAGTGAAGCAAACTATAAACTGTGGTTCCAATTCGGCTCAAAACTGTTAAATATCTATCAAAATATCTATCAAAAATCACAAAGGTAGCATTCAAAAAGGTCTGTACGATTAATTTGAGTAATGTCTAATTATACTATACTACAATACTTACACTAATACTAATACTAATACTTACTACAATACTAGTTGAGTAAAAAATAAACATTTATGTCTATAATCTCTGCCTGTAGGCTTGTCCTTGACACATTTTTAATCAGTATTTCTGAATATAAATACATAAAACTTAATCTTTCTCTTTTTGGTACTATTTTTGTTGACATAATAATAATCACTGTTGCTTTTTAGTTTTGGCACTCAGACTGGTAAAGAAATGCAGGCTCTGGCTTCATCTCAAACATGATATTTACTGGGTGCGTGCGTCAGCCTATTTTAGAATGAAATGCCTCAACCTTTCCTTCTTCACGATGCCATTGCGTGTTCATTTCTTATACAAGTGAGTAATACTGACAAAGCTCTCCAACTTAGCTTTCCACCACATCCCTGAGACCTGAGTCTGCACACCACCCACATGCTCATTTAGTATCTGTAGAGCTGCCTCTGCTCTGTAAAGATCAATACAATCCTTCTAGTCTGCCTCATCCTGACGTCCCTCAGGCCAAAAGCAGCAGCAGATTGGTTTTGGCAGTGCCATTCTAGAGAATAATGAAGTATCAAAACAAAGCATTGTACACTATATCCATGAATATACTCCATGGCCAGAGCAATCTGTATCAGTTTGCCAAATTTATTCTCTTATGTTTTCAAGTGCATTTTGACATCAAAACAACTCTGTATGAAACAAACTTCACATAAGCCCCACATTGTTACTGCAACTACCCCATTAGTCCTGCTGGCTCAGAATTAATGAGAGTTGGCTACGGTCCAATGTGAGTTTGGATCAGTTTCCTAGTCGGCAGAATATTTAGATTTGCTAAGCTGCAACATGAACTAAACAAGAGTTTTTTTGTGTTTATCAGACTTTTTATCTTTTTGTTAGCAAAGGTCAATGCCGAGAACTTGCAGATAATGTTAGCAGGCTTCTCATTTACAGCCGGCACTGACGATTGCTTTAAGATGACCAGTGCGGGCGCCCTGATAGCCTAATGGTTATGTCACGTGACCCACATGCAGAGACGTAGCGGCTGTCCCAGGTTCGAGTCCGACCTCGGGCATTTACCGCATGTCC
Source organism: Chromis chromis (assembly GCA_900302755.1). Lineage (NCBI taxonomy): Eukaryota > Metazoa > Chordata > Actinopteri > Pomacentridae > Chromis > Chromis chromis. The sequence continues at coordinate 12,288 of OMNN01028124.1, forward strand.
TTCCCCACTCTCTCCCGTTGCTGACTGTCTATCCACTCGAATAAAGGCGAAAAGCCAAAAATAAATAAATCTTTAAAGTAACCAGTGGAAGAATATATCAGCTTTGACAGTTGAATTTCTTAACAGTAACACTAAGATGTTGGTTCTCTGTGAAGTTTATGGCCTCTAGTAGCACTAAAGAGTAGGTTCCTGTTTTGCTTATCTTGTGCACATGTGCAGCCCTTCCAACAGTGTCCTGCTATTCCACTGATTTACAGGTTGCAGTTACACGCCGAGATATGCAGCAGTGTGTTAAAAAAAAGGAGGAAAGAAGACTTCAAGATAGTAAAATTGATGTAAACAAGGCAAAACGTAAAACACTTTTAAATGGCTTTGAAGATATTTTATGAGGAGAGAAGTGCACTCAACATCTTTCTTAGAGCTCAAGGATATACACAATGTGCTTTAGTGAGTAATGCTGAAAGAGAACATAACTATTGTTTGCTTACAAGAAGACTCCACAGGGCACCTTTAATGTTCGCTCTCCAAGCTACTGGCTGTACTCTAAGAAAAATTGTGTTTTGGTAGATTAACAGAGCATCACATTAAATACAGTAGAGTCTCTGTCAAATCAATATTTTGAGTTCAATGAACTTTGAATCAGGACACCATTAATTGGATCTTATACTTTCTAAAAAATCTGGTGTAAAAGTCAATATGACAGCTATTATTGCAGTGGATCAGAATAATAACTATTGAGCATTTCATATCTTCTGCTGCTCATCTCATTTCCATGTTGTAATTACAGATTGTGAATATTAACTAAAATAGCTTAATTATTGTTACTGTTGCTTAACTTAGCAACCAATAAAACTGCAGATTTTCTGGCCCAGCAGCAAGTGAGCAGAAATCAGAACTGAATCTATAAGTTCTAGATATTTACAACTTTGGTTACTTGCAGAGGATGAAAGTGAAACTTTATTATATTTGATAAGAGATTCCAAAGGATGTGGATTCAGTAATTGGATTAGATTTGCTAAAATACTATCTCCCCAACCGTAGATCGGAACAGTGCCTCCCTAGTTTCACAGTCTAATTTCTCAATTTATTCTATCCCTCTCTGTAAGTCATGCAAATTTCTGTAAAGTAATTAGAGTATGTTTACTGGTTCAATCCACCAAGTATCAGCTGCATGACATTGCGCTAAAAACAGATCTTGTTGTTAGTCAACTTTTCCCAGTACAGGGACACTTTTCACGCAGATAACAACACCCAAAATGACCTTTTTGTTCGACAGACCTGGCCTTGCACTGGCTCATCTGCATGGATTATAACTCATTGTGCCACACCAGAGTCAACAGTTGTCTGGCAACATTCAAATATACACTCACCTAGCATTCACTTCTGATGCATAAAATATGATTTATCATTCCTTTTACTCACATATTAATGCACATTCAACTATTAAGGATTGGCTCTTTGTTATTTAGGAATGAACCAGACCAAAAGTGAAGGTGACTAGAGCTAAACGGAGATATTGTGCAAAGCAAAATGTTTAATATTTATTCCTCCTCTTCAGCCTTGTTTCGTTTTACCTACTTTTAAAATATATACACCCTGATATAATGGCATGAATACCAGGGTGTGTCTACCACTGTCTCTTAATTGCAGCAACTGGCACTCATGTCTTTCTCTTCTGAAAGATGCATGATGAAGTCTTACTGCATCCATAGTAGAATAAGACCCTTTAAATGATGCTGCCATTTTCAGAGAATGTCTTTATCTTCTGCGACAACAGGCAGCCAAGAGTCCACATGATCCTCTACTGAACAACAAAATGACGGTTCTGCCTCTAGTGGTCCAAGATGACCGAGCCAAGATGGTCCTCAAAGCACTGATAATCTTGCTTGGACTAAATAAACAAAAACTGATGTCACTTTTGTAAGAATAGGATAATATAGTTAGTGTTATCACCACAAGGTTAAAAACAAAATCCATGTTTTCTGATATTTTTACATCACAGTATGGCAAATGTAAAATCAGGTTAAAATGAATCGACTGATATTCAAATTGCATTCCACTTCTACACATCACATGACAATACTTCATGCATGTCAAAAAAATTCTATAAAATATAATTTTAATACTTATATTTAAAGACTGTTTTATACTATGAACTTCAACAACAGAAATCTGTAGACCAATAATGTAATGACTGTGTAATTATAATATTATTATTCTTGAAGTCAGTAAAATGCTAATATTGACAAATTGCCCAGCCCTACATATTGTTATACAGCTGACCTTGTGTTTGTATTCAGATATCAGATCTCCAACACTGTCAGCTTGTGTGTATCATTATCAACCCACAAGAATATTCATTGAGACAAATTAATTCAATAGAGGAAGTCTACATAGCTCTGTAATGATGTTAAATTGGACCAGTGCAAACACAAGCGAGCCTGTCCTCCTTTACAAAGCTAAAAGTGGATGTCATGCAGCAGCAATGCATTATGGGAACCTGAGTGTGAGAGAAACTGTTGATGGCATAAAAAAACAACAGCCTGTGTGTGAGTGGTGTCCCACAGCAATGTGTTTTGGTACAACTTTCGGTCGACTGTGACTGCAGCTGCAGTGTTTAGAGACTTGTTTTTCTTTACTGATTTCACTTTATTCCCTGAGAGGGAGAGTGATGACACATGCTTCAGATGTTCCTTAGCAACCACAGATGAGAATAAACCTCTACTTTAGGTCCTCATCTCTAAAATATATTATAGTGCTCAGCAGTCAGAAGGGAACAAACATAGATGGATGAAAATTGTCTGCTGAAAATGACTGAGTGCAAAGTTACTTTCTAAACAGTTGGGACATTATTTTATATATATATAAATATATATTAAAGACATGCTAGAGTCATGCAGAAAAGATATAATTCTCAGTACTGTGCCAAGCTTGTAAACCTTAAACAAATCCCTAGTCATCCCATTACATACACCAAAACACAAAACAGATGCCAGCTGTTCTCATTAAAAGCCTGTCCTTATAAACATCAGGAAGGTCGACGTGTTCAGGTGGACTTTAAAACCTGAGACCCCGGCAGTACACCACTGCTGCTCATACAAACTGCCTCAGGAGTACAAGGTTAACGAAGATGCAATTCTGAACAGGATATTTATCTTCTTCCAGCTTCAACGGCACCTGTTAATTGACACACAGCTGCAACCTGCCTTTCTGGTTTACTGCTCACTCTTGCAGAACAAGTGACATAAATTGCATATTTTTTTTGTGTTCATCAGCTCACTCTCAAGAATTTCAGCCATTAATCTACTGGGCTACCGTACCGCATCATACTGAACAGTAGCTAACAGCAGCAGGGACTTGATGCCCCAAAATGTTCGTTCACTGCAACAGCCAGACTCTGTATAAACTATGGAGCACATTAAGCTTTGCAAGGATCAGCACTATAAAAACAGACCAATCTGTTTATCCTTTACCATGAAAAAAAACTATCTTCCTCATCTCACCCTCATTTCTACAGTTCCTATCACTGTTTCTGCCTGCTGTCAGCTTATTCCAGTACACAGCAACTGTGTTTACTAGCACCACATCTGTCACTATGAGCTTGCTTGTGCAGTATTTTTGGAGTGATAAGTATCATGCCTAACACAGAACTACTAAAACTTCTAGTAACACAGTATTCACATTCACAAGGTACTGTTATTATGTACTGTTATTAATCAGCATAGGTTACAGTACCTCTATCTCCCTGTCTTGTCCTGTTCTCACAGTCTCCGTTACGGTCGCAGTGGCCTTGTCTGAGCTCTTGCGGGATGCTGGGACATATAACTAGGCCTGGGACGGCCGATGTACCCTCCCCCGCTGGTACAGTGGAAGAGAGAGAATGACAGCAAATAGAGAGAAGAGCGAGACAGCATATGCTCTCTTCAAAACACAAGCTGCTCTGACAGCCGGATCACACAATTCTCCTCCTTTTGTCTTCTATTTGCTTCTGCTGTTGTAACTGTCGTCACCTCCAATGTGCTGGTGAGACCGTTTTTTTCCCCTCTTTCCCCTGATTCTGTGCCTCTGTGTCTCAGCTGCTTCCTGGATTACACCGGTTTTCAGTGCATGAACAGCACAGCCTCCAAGCTCCCGGATTTAAATACTGGGTTGGAACATACCACGTGGCAAAAAAGGGGAAGGACTGGGGTGAACCACTTTGTGCCCTATTGTGCTATAAAATGGAGGAGGCCCTGGATAACTGGCCACTCCCACTTCTTCTCTGCCTCCCACCTCTTATTCATGAACACGCTGCTTCAATCATTTCATGACTGGAAACCTTTGAATGATATTATGGATAGCAGTACATTACAAAATATACCCATTACAGACAAGCGGGGGGAGGCTGGTTTCTTTATAAATCATTATTAATCTTATCCATTTTAACTGGCTTGCTGTGACTTTGGTTAACTACTATCATATGCTACTCTCTCAGACAGATTTTTTTTATTCTATTTACAGTCCGTTTTGATGCATCTGTTATTGTCATGTCAAACCACATTTTCCTGTGCAAGGCAGTAGTGAATTAACCAAACTTGTTTTAATGGCTTAAATCATTTTGACTATCAGTTAATTCAGTGTCAGTATTTGAATAACAGAGCACATGTATGTATGATTGCGAGTGCATGCAAGTGAGCTCATTTACATACTGCATGCCATGTTGCTCCACTGCTCACATGATGCCAAGGGAGGTTATTTCCTTCCCCTCTCACATGACAACAAAGGCATGTTTGCTGTAATTCACGGAGCGAAACTACTATTAAAGATCCACTTTTAGTTAATTTTCAAAGCGACACTCAAAGCACCGAATTTTCCAGATGAAGGTCCAACAAAACATGAACATAAAAGATACACAAAAGGCAGACACAGACCACAACAAGGACTGAATTCTGGACAGATCCTCCTTTTTGTGCAATTCCATCACATACCCACACACCTACAAAATGACAACAACAATGTTGCTTTACTTGCCATCAAAGTAGCTCAGTGACATTTAGAAGCTGTACAGGACGTGATGAACTCATGAACTTTGCTGTACTAGTCTGGTGTATTTATAGCTGTTTATAATTGAGAGAAAACCAGAGTGAGATTTTATAAGACTTTTAATAGCAGAAGACACTTTCCTTCCCTAGCGTGGAGAAATCATAGCTTCTGTTCTAACCACAATCAAGCTCTACCCGTTGCCCACAGAATTTGAAAATAAAATACACAATGCTCTCATTACTCTGGGTGAGCAACCCAAAACCGTGATGGAGTTAAAATGGTGTGGTCAGTGATATTTCCACATTCTCGCTGCTGTGTACTCAGGGACAGGATTTCTACAGTTCAGCTGAGGGCTTACTACACCACAGCAAATCAACAATTTATTTAAAACTTTTTGCTACAAGAGACTACATTCTGTTCTTCACGATCTCGACTCTGCTTTGACTATGATGGAGAAGTAACTGGATCAGTTTGGTTTTTAGAGAGAACGTGTAAATGCAAGTTTCTTAAAGTTTATCTGTACCTCAGTTTACAATGAGCTTCATTTGTTGGGTGTAAAATCTACATTGCTCCGTATATTTCACTGGAAAATTCACGCAAACACAGCTCACATCACACAAATCACATCACCAACTTAACATATTTTTTATTTTAAGTTTGAAAAGTTTCTTGGAAAGCAATCTGTGTCAAAGTCTATTGTTTTAAGTATGCTAAATATGACTTAATAAATACAATGCCTACAATTTTAGATTTTTTACTTAACATATTTGCATTACATTTAATTAATTAGTTGTTAAAAGTATCATGCAATAATGAATAAGAAATATAAACAAACAAGAACAAGTTTGTTTGGGAACAAATTGTTCACGATTTACACTTTACGAGTCATGGCAATAAGCTTCAGACTCACAATGGACAGTTTTTAAACGAACAAAACCAAGATCCACACCAGAGTCTTTTTTATTCCATGCATTCCTCCTCCTTGTCTACACCTGTGGCTATGTTACCCATAATGCAACATGACAGCATACAGCTGTACTATAGATTTAGGTGTGTTACACTAGTTGCAACCAATGTAGCCTCAAGCAGAGATAAGGAGAGGCCTGCAGAAGTTTGCCAAGGCTTGCAATTCATAAAAAAATATCACAAGCAAGATAAAATCCAGGATAACCTAGACAAGAGGTTATCAAACAATATGACTGATGGTGCAACGTTTACAATTGCATAGTATATTACATTTATTTACAAATGACTACAACATCACTTAAACTATCATATTTGAATTGTCTGTAGACAGTATCATGAATATAGAAGAAGCTATAAATGTAGGAAGTGAAATTATGCTATCATAGAACTGCCTAAGGGTATTTAGGTGAAAGTATGTGTGACATTCATTCCTATGGGACATATGGAGGTTTCTCATGCTCTATATTTGCATGAACTTGCACTAACTTGTTGCAGTTTGGGTTTTTTGACTTTCTGTTCTGAGCTTATACACGGAAAGAATATATATAAAAGACAGTGTGTCCCGTCCATTGATGGTGTTGTTTACTGCAATAAAATCAACTGAGAGGTTCGTTACCAAAAGCCAGCTACAAGCTGGTGGGAATTTATGGCAAACAGTATATGTCCACCTGTTTTATTTAGGTCACATTTCTCAAAAGCACGTTGAGTATCATTTTCAACCCCAGCTTGAGCCTTTCTGCTATCACCTCTGTTGTGTTCAACACATCTTTTTTTCCCAAGACATTAATCAAAAGCACAGGGGAGTAGCTGTGCACCATTTTCACTCCCTTTCTCCCAGAGGAGCACACGAGCTGGCATTATTATTATTACAGACACAGTCAAGCAAGCCCTGCACAAAAATTCCCGTGTGAATAAAAGCGGACAAACATTCAAATAACATGGCTTCCCAGCAACATCTGGACTGATGTTGTGTATTTCGTCTTCACCAGTCCATCAAGAATGTTCTCAAAACAATATATCCTCCCTGTAAACCATCACATGCAAATTCACACAAAACATACTATATACCCACATTAACACATAACACATCCATAGATGTGCACGCCAATAGACACACACTAAAAAACAGCCATGTACAAAAGCACACATTCATGTCCCTCCTTTCTGTCATCTGTGATGATCCAGACCATAGGTGCTGTCACCTCTGTCAGTGCAGCTCTCACCATATCTGAATATAGCTGAAAGGAGCACTCTGTCACTTGACACTGTCAACACGTAACACTGTGCTTAGCACTGCTTGAACATCAAGAGGTCAATATACCATCCCTGAGACACAAGGTGTGTCAAGCATCAAAGCCAGAGACAATAAACGGAGTATTGTCTCACTGAGATGATTTAGTAAGGAGGCTTCTGGAGATACATGTCCTTTTTCTATGAATGTTAATATAAACTCAAATGTATCTTGGCACTGCTTTCTTTAATTTGCATTATACTCTTGAAGTATATATAGTTTATAAACTATATATATATATAGTTTATATTTTTGTTTTTCAGTAGAAAACAAATGCAATACTGACCTTTCTCGCTAAAATTGTGACTCATATCTCTCCAAATAATTGCTATATGATTTCTTTTGCATATTCTTAAGCCCTAGTGTAATTTACTCTTCGAGCTCCCTACTGATTGTAAAACAGGGATGCGAGTACAAAAAATTGGTTTGCATCTGCTCACTGCATCAGTGTGTGAGCATTCCCAATGAAAGTGAGAATATGATCTGGGAGGTCATTAACTGAACAGGGGGGCGAATGGTTCAATGACTCACTGAGGTCACAAGACAATAAAAAGCCAGTCAGGGACCAAACATCAGCTGACGCTGGTTCATCTGCGATCAAATGAGGTGGATTAAATGAAAGCGGATCTTCATTAGGAGCCATGGAAGGAGACAGACCAAAGCAGTGTGCTTAACTGTACCTCAGCAATGAAATACAACCCATCGTAACCATGTGTATAAGCACCGTCGAGTCGGCCTGCAAATCACCCCAGTGAGATATGGTGGACAGATACGATGTTGAGTCTAGCTGCTGTGTGTTTGTGTGAGTGTGAGTGTGGTTTGTTTGGACAGATATTGTGGTGGTGCTGACTATCTGGTTGCCTTCAACAACAACAGGCCCACCTGTTAGTGTGAGAGTTGTCAAGGTCTAGTTTCCCAGCTCTCCAAAATCCCTATTCCAGAACTGACATACTCCCTCTTTACATGGGAAGCTATCAAGCTATTCATAGCAGAAGAAAGCCCTGGAATTTTCCACCCAAACACAGAGCAAATTGGTCCTCAGTCATGTCTGACTGCAGACTTGAGACACTGACAACCAGCCACTTGTTTCAAACTGATCGGCTGTGTTTACAAAACAATTTTATACCAGAGCCTCCCTCTAGTGGTGAGATGGAAAAGTGCAGAAGTTTACTGAATAGATGCGATATTGAAATGTACAGTAGAAAAAAACAGTTCATCAGAAAGTTTTCACACATTTCAAAAAAATTCCAAAAAAAATGTCCATATTTACATGTTCGACTGAGCTGTTTACTATACCTTTTTAGTTGCACTTAGTCCTGAATGTGTCTTCACTGGCTCCCACAATTCGTTAAATTTTACAGTTTAACAATATAAATAATATATTCAACTGAACAGTGACAGCGAGGGTCTGCTTTGTCTCTCAGCTGAGAGGAAACAATCTGGCTGTGGCACCTTTTCAGCAGGAGAGGAAAACACCCACTATATGCTGAAACAAGTACAACTGTGAGGTTATGGGGCCCAGGGGAGGAAGTCCCAGTATTTGCTTGTCACATGTTTCACTGTAATGCAGGACCAGCAGGTGGGAGTGGGATGATGTGGGCGGGCACAGGGGTTACCGGTTGGGCGGGTTAAAGTCCACAGGGCAACAACGTGTAGATGTGCTAATGATTCAAAAAGGAGTGTAGCGAAGCCCCTCAAGGGTGACAGAACAGAGCTCATACGACTCGACAAGTCATGAGAGACAGAATACACATAAATTCATGGTAGACCCACAGAGGCATGCCATGACAGGAACAGTATATCTGATTAATAATGAACCAGAACGGGGGCTGTTGGAGCGGTGGAGGGAGTATAACTACTCAACCACAGCATGCAGCACAATGTATAGAGAGTAAAAAGCATACAGATTAATGTGGAGCTGACAGTTTAAATGGGCTGGCGGTCTAATGATAATTGATACAGTTTTTGTTCAGATCACCGGGTTAAAGCTTAGAGCACAAATAAAATAATCCAATTAGAATAAACAAATAAATATTTTCAATTAATTACATACATAAACAGTGCGTCGTCTCTCAATTAAGTTTAGGTAGGTGGCACTTTGTAATTGTATCCAAATGCATAAATACAGAGACCATCTTTACTCTTCATATATTATCCAGTGCTATATAGATCGCACGTATTGAGTGTGAACACAGCAGGGATCACTGTACCTTGCAAATGTTATGGAGCTGACAGCCTTTCCTAAAAAACTAATATCTGTTTCAACATAAACATCAAGCTACAAACCAAACGGAATACAGATAAATGCACACAAGGCCGCATCGAGTTACAGTCCAGCGTTTTAGGGAAGATCAAGATAGGAGCCTTCGCATCAGGGCACAACAGAAAGCAAAGCAGTAATTCAAGCAGGAGAGAGGAATCCCCTCCACCTCTCTGGGAGATACTTTAATAACCTCTATATATCACGTCATATAACTCAGGCTGCTGAACACATTACATATTCTGCTTTATGTGAGGCTGTGAAGGTCCAGTGGGAGAGAGCAGCCTACAGGCAGAGACGGATTCCTGCAGATGAGAAAGCTGACTGAGTAATCAATGTGTCCACCAGCAAATCAACTCCAAACATTACATAAGAGAACTGTGCAGGAGTGCTGGAGAGATATATTTGGAGAAAAAAAGTAAACCTGAACGAATCTTGAAAGGAAAGATGAAATAGAGCAGAGCTATTTCTGCAGAGCTCACAGGAAGCAACAAAGGAAAAATACTGACGGCAGTCTATGACGTAGTTAAAACTCCAACTACTCAAGCTACAGCTACAGTGGATTTTTTTACAACAGCAATTTGGAGCCAAGAATACTAACAGACTGGTGTGGTCAGATGGAAGTACTATAATGGGTAGGCTACATGTGGCGCTTTTGACAGACTGGGAGTGCAGAGGGCTCAGCCAAGCGGCTAATTGAGAGGACTTAAATGACTGCATGGATGGAGAGACCTCTAAGTTATTTATTACTGCAGCAAATACAGGCTTCCTCAGCAAATACTGTATAGTGTGTGTCAGCGTGAGTTACTGCTTGAGATCTGCTGCTGCATCCCTCCAATCGCTCAACTTTTGTGCTGTGCTATGGCACACTGAGGATATAGCTTCAAACTAAATCAATATTAACATTTAATTGCTTTCACAGATAAATTATTGGCCTAACTTTCTAGTGTCTCCCCACCGAGACCAGTTAGCATCATCCTCAAAGATAATCATAGAACTACAATCATTTGGCATGCATCCCATCGCACTAAAAAGTTAATCAAACCCCTACGCACACCCTGTGAATTGACACTGTAACAAAATGAATATACCATATGCCAGTAAGATACAAGCCTGTTAAAACAAAGTCTAAAGAAAATGCCAGAATTTAATTATTAATCTATTATGTGGATTTTTTCTGAATTTGGAAACTGAATTTTACAAATGCTGTTTCAATTTGCACAATTTCAATCACTCTTCAGTTCAAGCCAATTAAATTTTATTCATATAGCGCTATATTAAGTAATCTCGGGGCACTTTACATAGTAAGACCTTACAATATTATAGTGACAAACAGAAGCAGAAGCAGACCCAGGGTGGGCAGACATCTCAGAGAAGATATCAGAAGTATGTATTTTAAATTAAAAATATAGTCAATGGCTCAATCAAACCTCATTACAGTTATTGTATTTCAGGCGCCGTTAGAACAGTCTACCTGGAACATAAAAGGAGGATGAAATAAAGTAATTATTAGCTAAAGTAACAAGTATCATGATAAGAGAGGTGAACTTGCAAGAAAAATATCTGTAGAGTTCTGATAAACTGTGGATGCAACGGTCGAAGAAAAGGCAATGACGTCAACAAGGGCTCTGGTTAATTTTTCAGTTGAATAATCCAAATGTCTTCAGCCTGCTAACTTTTATAAACACATAAATACATTTCAAACCAGGAAAAGAAATGTTTTAAATGACTTCTGTGTTTAAGTTTTTTCTACAAGTTGAGCTGGTCAACATTAGACCATCAGACAACAGCATCATATTCACAAGTTAACTAAAGTTTGTACATCAGTGCATGATTTGTGCAAATGTTACAATTAATTGGGAATTTACACACAATTTAGACACAATCTCTCAATTACAACTATCTGAACAGATCAGTTTTCATTGCAAGAAGTGTTTCCATTCATCTGTAAAAACGGATGAAAGTGAAACATGTCATGTTGCAATCACTATTTTCCACAGTTTGCACCCCCTTCTTGTGCAATGGTTTAATGCGACAGCGTGGAACTTATAATATTCGACCACATGTCATGGACTTAGCTCCACTGCGAGCACATTTTAGTTTTAAGCCAAATGAAAAAGGCTAATAATATGCAGGGAGTGATTCGTCAGACCTGGAGCACTAATCTAAAACTAATAGAGGCATAAAATTAACAGAAAAAAACAATTAAATCTCTCTAATAACTATTTTATGTATGACAATGTATGATCAGCTGAAATGTCATCATTGTGACATCCCCGATAATAAATACAAAAATGGGTGTATTATCTATTTGAGTGAGCAATAATAATTCCAGTGAAAAACACACTAGGGTGCTGCTTCTTTATCAGCATAATTATGACAGTAACCAGTAAAAGCAGAGTCAGATGTAGATTTAAGGCTTTAGCTGGACTCAACCATTAACTACAGTGTTAATAACAAAGTTCTTAAAGTGACATCTAGTGAGCAGTAGCTTGCCAGTTTTGTTAATTAATTAATGAGTGGATTGGCAAATCTAATCAACAGGTATTTCAGCAGCTGATTGATCATTCTAAGTAATTAAATCTGCAAGCGTTTCATTTGAACTATATGCTCTACGCGACCCAATGGCAAGTTGTAGTACTGATAGGAAATGAATAGAAATCCAGCCTCACATGTTCAAGCTGCAAAACAATTAACAAACAATTCAAAGACGAATAAAGAAAAGCTCCTCCCTTCAAGCTGACAGGATTGGTTTCTTCAGTTTGTTACGTATAAAACCCTGGAAGTCTGAGACTGTCATTGGTACACTGCAGTTTCAAGGTGGAAATGCTCAGATATGCCGTTGACTTGTTTTTTTTCTCGCTCATGATGTCTACTCCCGCACATAGAAATACCATACAGGCATGGTAGCAAGGTGAATAAATAGATTTTCACCAGAGGAAGTGTATAACTCATTAAAAAAAAAAGAAGAGCGGTTATCAAAAGATTAGGTCAATTTTAGTTTTGTTAAAAAAATCTTTAAAGTGAAGTGGATCACTAAAGTACATTATACACAAAGAAGCATGCATGCGGAGTGCTAAATATCCAACATCAGTCAAAGCTTCGAACTAATTCAACCAATTCATCAACAACTAGAGTTGCAGTGATCCCCACCTCTGTAAACTAACCTCCTATTGCTACTGGGGAGCGGCATGAATTCTTAAATACCAATGCACAAGCATCTGGGCAATTTTCTGCGCATCCATGTAGCAGCAGAGAGTTCACTCTTTCTATGGGACCCCCCTTACATCCACACTCACCAGGGCTGGTGGTGCTCTGCAGGCTCCCTCTCTTGTGAAATGTGGATTTAGGTTTAGGCTTCCCTTGTCCATCGCTGTTGGAAGAAGAGCTGGAGGAAGTGGATGACATCTTGCCGCCTGTGCTCCTGATACTACTGGAGCAGTGCGAGTCAGAGCTGCGCAGTGGCCAGCAGAGGGAGAGAGGAGTGTTAGCTCTGCTGCTGGAGCTCTGTCTCATGGTGGGGCAATGGGGCGGCAGGACCCACACTGGGCCGGGAGAAGCTCCTCTGCAAAGTTGGCTCCTCCTCCCAGGCAGCAGCAGCAGGTCAGCAGGCATGCTGCACAACGACGAGCTGAAAGGCAGCCCAAGGCTTCCCCGACTCCTGCTGGGGGCCATCCTCCTTGGTTTCCCTAGCAACCAGGAAACGAGCTTCCTGTAGCTAATGCAGTGAAAAACAGCCACAGAGGAGGCCATCGCAAATCAAAGTGTGTAGCTAGCATGACAGCCAGCAAGCCTGAACGCCGGCTGAGAGCCAAGGTGAACGAAGGACAAAAGTTTTTCCACTCGTCTAAAAATAGCAGTTAGAAACACAGGATATCAAGAGAACGTGTCCATTCAGCCGAGAGGAAAACAGACAGGGGATCCAGATGAACGGCAAGTGACTAAAAAGTTAAAGAATATAGAAAGGACAGCGTGGATAAGCACAGAAACAAGATTAGTAAGTAAGCTGACTAGTGAACTCCCAATCTTCTTTGCTGGAAAAGTCTGAGGGGAGAACAGCAGTCTAAACACAAGCAGCACAGGCCCACCTGACATAAAGTATTATAAATAGTGGCAGCCAATAGCCAGCAAGGGCCAGTAATACTACCTATGACAAGCACAGTGAGTACATAGCTTTCATGGTTCTTGTAGTCTAGGAACACAACAGTAGTCACAACACAAGCTCCTAAAAGTCAAGTTAAACAAATAAAGCTAGTATATTTTTTTCTCTTTATTAATTATTTTTAAATTTTACACCATGTTATAGGCACACTCATCACTACATTGTGAGCAAAAGCTTATAAACTACAGTGTTTAAGTTCATCACACCAGTGCATATCAGAGTGAACACGAAAACATATTGTTACATCCTGTCAGTACATTAACTCTAATTTGGCTTTTTAAACTGATACGCTTCTCTTAGCACGATCTTGATTACAACCAAAAGGACTTTTTCAGATTTAGGATTTTTTATGTGACATTATACATACATTAAAAAACTGCATCATTGCCTTTCTAAAGCTAGAAGACACTGACTACTGACTAATAACATCATAGTGTATTTTGGGACTTGTGTATCATATCATTAACTGGAGCATTCAGACCAAGACAGACATAAAAAAAAAGAGTAAAGATCTCCATCTAGTGGTATAAAGATTTTATGCAGTTACACAAAAAGGCTTGTCCTTTCAGAGCACATCATTGCTACTGCGTCTACATTTGTGCAGGCAAAGTTTTTACTAGTACAGTAACAAAAACACCACCTTATGGGGCTTCATCATGCTTTCAATGCTTATAATGTCAATGACAAGCCTAACAAGGATGGCACTTGGTATAAAGATTATGTAAATACACTGTAGCTACTCTCTATCAATTCTTCTGCACTAAATGCTTTCTTACAACCAAATCACTCTAGTTAATTAATTTCCTCTATTATCATCCTGTTATTCTACCAATACAAACACTATTAGAAACAGGCCAGAGTCTCTTCAACCTTTTGCCTTCTGGCAGGAGGTATAGGAGCACTGCGTGCCGAACAAACCGGCTGAGAAACAGTTTCTATCCGTGGGCGATTAGACTCTTGAACTCATAGAAGCAACCCCACAGATACTTTATGAACAAACTGGACAATCTTTTTAAACATGGGACAGTGCAGCAGGATTATATGCATGTGTGGTTTTTTGACTGTTTTCTTTATTTACTAGTTTAAATTTTGCACATTTATATTTATTTCGTATTTTTATTTGTTTTTATTTTCACTATGGAGAGAGATGCTCCTCCAATTTCGTTGTACAATATCTTTTTGCACAATGACAATAAAGAGCTATTCTATTCTATTCTATTCTAGGGTTCTCAGTGCATATTCCAGCAAAATACAGCTGAGAAAGGTTCTTCTCAGCTCGAGGACAGTACATTTCCACAGTACAAAAAGGCCGCTGGAGCACACTGCTTAATTCACCTTGCCTTTTACTGTGCAAACAGACGAATGTTTCAACTCTATTATGTCTTCATCACACTAAACGGACAATGCAACTACAGGATCAGGCTAAAACTTGTGGCAAGTAAACTTTGGAGTTACAAAATAGATGAATTAACACAATGAATACAAGTGTGCTTAAACCATCTGAGACCAAACCCCAAAACACTCCAACTGACCTATAAAGCCAAAACACAACCTGTACATGTGTCGACACTATGAGCATTTTAAACAGATTTGTAACAGCTAACAACTAAAATTCAGCCTTTCTATTAAATGAGCTTCACAACAACACGGCTGAAAGACAAATTCAGTGGGTTACTGTCAAAATGGGGGAAGTAATCATTGACAGTTTCCAAGTTTAAATATAAAAAAAATATTTCTTTCAGGGTGTCTCCAGCCTTTTCTGAAATCTGACCCAGTTTTTGAGAGTCAACGCTCACCATCTGGTGCAGCAGCAAAGGCTAAAAAACAGAGGCCTACTTTTGTCTGAAAGAAAAAAACGTAACTACCCCCAGGAATATGTCACACATTTTGCTACAAACCAAATAACTCACATTCTTAAGGTCTTACAAGGAACCAGAAGGCAGTTATATTACCTGATGGCTCTTCTTTGGTTTTCCTTTTGCCTCTGTTGCTTGTTCAAGCTTTCTGTCTGCACACCCTCCTGCTAAAAATGAGACCACTGTGCATATCACTGGCTGCTTAGGGTTTTTTTTTTCACTCCTTCTGAGCAAAGCTCATGTAATTCCGCATTTTGTTTGCAGAGGCCATGCAAAAAAAGGAAAACTCTGTGTGCTCTCTTTCCACAAATAGCCTCTTCATAAGTAATGGGAAATGTAAAACCTCACTAAACAAAGCATAAGTTATTTAATTAAATGATAGCCACACTCCAAAAAGTAACCCAGTACTATTTTAGCATTTTATAAAACACTGCCATTCCTATTAAAAAAACACTGCTTCTACAAATCGTCAGGATACCAGATAGTGATGATTTGCAAAGACTTAACTCAAACTTTTCCACTTAAGGATATTTCCTATTGAGCATTGTACCAAACTACGTCTGCAGTTATGCTGTTATAGCAGAAGCAGATATTCCAGTTAAGTTTCCCCTGTAAAGACATGATGAAATGTTTTGTTATAGACAAAACTCTAAAGTTGCTCTTTGGTTTTAGTCACCACTCTGCGGTCTATAGCAGTGTCCCTGATAGTTACATGTCACAAATAATAACCAGTTGAATTAAGTACAAATATCAGTTTTCAGTCTTCATGAATACTAATAACTGTTATTGGTATCGGCACTAAAAACATATCAGTTGACCATTAAATTATATTTTTGCATAGTTTACAGATCATAAAGCCCTCTGAGGTTGGCCTCTATAAACTACTCTAGTACGTACCCCCTTTTTTTAATCACATATGTATCAGAGGATCTATGTAGATTGCTGTAAGGCCAACAAAAACTCTCTGACTCCCAGAGTTTTAAGCCACTGGATATAAGTTAAGCATCTGGACTAAAGTGTCTGG
Source organism: Chromis chromis (assembly GCA_900302755.1). Lineage (NCBI taxonomy): Eukaryota > Metazoa > Chordata > Actinopteri > Pomacentridae > Chromis > Chromis chromis. The sequence continues at coordinate 28,869 of OMNN01028124.1, forward strand.
GATCTGAGATTAACACCTGTATTAGATTATTATTCTAATGCAACATTAAACATAACTAAAAACGGTAAACTAGGGGAGATGCACCCTAAGGTAATAATTCCACTCCTGACCACGAGATACAGTCAATTTTCACTTAAGGTTTTTTTTTTTTAAATGATGGTGGCCTTTGCTAATCTTTAAATAGCATTGACATATTTTTTCTGGTCTGACAAAACTAAAAGAAGTGGTTTTGAGGCATGTTGACGTAACATTTTGACAGTAAAAAAAAATAGCTGTTTACATGAGTCATGTGGAGGGTTATTCATAAATACTGTTTCTGTAATATGTAAAGTGTAGAGTAGGACTTACGATACAGGGTAAAAAGCCCCTCCATATGAGCATCAATGATTTTAAACACTCTAGCCTAGATTTCTAATAAATTAT
>OMNN01028124.1:29311-40808 GCA_900302755.1 Chromis chromis
ATTATGTTCACCATCCCCTAATACAGTAGCATAATAACTACCCAGCAGTAAAAAAATTATTTTTATCTGTGTTGAAAAGTTAACTAGCTGACTTTATGTTAAAATAATAAGGCTATGCTATATGAACTTACTGTCGCACTTGCTAGTCACCTTGAATTCTTTGATAATCCAGATTAAGCCTCCCTGGTGATGTGACGTTATTTTTACGTCAGGAATTTAAATGTGAATGATAATAATGTTACATTAAAACTGTAACAGTTTATTTTTTCTGGGCCCTGCAGTTAAAGTCAGAGCAATATACAATTTTGAAAATAATGTTAATCTTTTGCGTAATTAACAAGTGGCACTGAACCTGAAGTTGCACCCAATGGCAGACAGGAACCTTGCATGGCAGCTCTGTTGCCATTGGTGTGTGAATGGGTGAATGTGAAACACATTGTAAAGCGCTTTGGTACCACTAAGGTAGAAAAGGCGCTATATCAGTGCAGACCATTTACCATTACAAGATTTTACATTTAGTTTTCTGATAACAAAACTCTAGTGAAGTCACAAGAACTGAGCTTAAGTGAATACATTAAGATTACAACTAAAACACAATTGACCAGAAGTTCTTACCTCACTGTCATCCTGATCCAGCTATACAAACTTGTTAATTATGCATAAGGTTAACTGTTTTTTTTTTTTTATTTATTTATTTTTTGATATTACTCTTATCTTAACTGCAGGGTACAGAAAAAAGAGTGATTATTGCCAGTTAATGTAGAACTGATGGGGTAAGGTCTTCTTCCCTTGGTAGGGGGGCATTTCCCCCAGGTGATAGAGCAAGATGCCCCATTACAAGCTTTTACACTTAAAAAAACACTAGCTGGTTGTATTTTAGTTGTAATCTAAATGTGTTCACTTAAGCACAGCTCTTGTGACTTGAATAGATATTTTTTATTAGAAAACTAAATCTTGTAATGGGGCATTTTTCTCTGTGACCCAGTGAAGATACCAACCTACCAGGGGAATCTCACCTCACTGTCATTCTGATGCAACTATACAAACTTGTTAATTATGCACAACATTAACTTTATTTTCAGTTTACCCTTCTTGCATTGAAATGCTGTGTGGCTGACTTACCTCCTGACATGGTTGAGGACTAGTTATCTGGCAGCAGAGGAGGACTGGAGATGAAAAATGTCCTGAAGAGAAGACAAAACAACACAGTACGGTACGTTAACATGTATATACAGTTAGCTTGCTAGCTAACGGTACCTGTAGCTGTCTAATTAATGTGACGGTAGTTGGAAACTATCAGGTGAGTTTACCAAGTAGCTTATTTACACAAGAACATAACGTTGCTCTTTAGCTGAACTAGTTAGCAGTCGACTATAAAATTAACTATGTCAGCTAGGTTAGTTAAACACCTGATAACAGTAACGGTAATTTATAAAGTTAAAACCTACTTTAGCCAGTGGTTAGCGGTTTAACACGGTGACGGTGGTTTAAGCTAACAAGGAAACAGCACCAGAGCTAACTTTCACCTTTGCTCGGCCAGGTGGGTTTTTGTTTTGACGCAAATTCAATTTCCTCCAAAGAAAGTTTTACTTTTAAAGGAGCCGCTCTCAGTTACAGTGTGTCGGTTCAAAGTTCACAAAGAGAGATAAAGGAGTTAAGATAAGGTTTGATTAGGTTTTATCTCCACAACTGTGTTTTAAAGCGGTTGTGTTGTAAGTGCAGTATGAGACAGCACATTTCAGAGATTGTGGGGGAATTAAACTGCAGCTCTGCCCTCATTTTTTGCTGAAAGCATTCCTCAAAGGTCCCCCATAGTCACCAGACCCAGTGACTGAGGAAGTATCTTTCTATTTCTTTTTCCCCCCCAGCAAATTCAGCTTTTTAAAACACCACAATGTATAAATACCGTCTCAAGTCAAGCAGGCTAACTAAGCACCAATTATGTAGGCAATATACACCGATCAGCCACAACATTATGACCACTGACAGGTGAAGTGAATAACATTGATCATATTGGTACTCTGTGGTGTTCTGCTGGAAAACCTTGGATTTTAACATCCGTGTTGATGAGACACCCAAGTAAACATTGTCCCAGAACAAGCACACTCCCTCATGCAAATGGAAATCCCAAATGTCACTGGCCTACCCCCACAGGAAAATGCACCCCACCACATGGCAAAAACATCAAACAATCAGGAACATCTTGAGGAACATGACAATGGCCCAAGATGTTGATTTGACCTCCAAACTTCCTAGACCCCATTCTGATCAAGCATCAACAGGATGCAGTAGAACAAGTTTGATTGACAGAGGCCGCACTGCACAACCCAGAGTACCCAAAGGATCCACTACCAACATCCTGGTGCCAGACCCCACAGGACACCCTGAGAGGTCCTCTTGTTAATGGTTCAGAGCATTTTTGACAACATAAGGGGGACCAACACAATATTAGGCAGGTGGTCATAATGTTATACTTGATCGGTGTATGTAGACACTGTATTGTGCAATGTTTTAAAAGTCACTTTGATCCATATTTTCTTCTTTTGGTTACATGTGTGCCATCTAAAGCTCAGCCAGACTTTCAACAGTACAATTCTCAAACTCTACGGCATAATTACAATCAGGGCAGGAGGTGAAAATTAGTCAACTGGACAACACCTAGGAAGGAAATTAGGTTTTAAGATCACAACAATGCATCCAAATTATGGCTTTGTTTCTGCCAGAGAAGAGTGAGACAAGAAAGACTCGGCATAATGTTATGTCTGATCGGTGTATATACAAATAAGAATTAAATAAATACACATTATAAAATGCACTCTGTATAAAATATAATGAAAATAATAAATAATATTATATAATAATATAAAGGGACATGAGCAGAGAGAAAGTAAAATTAGGTAGCCTACTATAAATAAATAAGTCCAAGTAACTATAAATAAAAACATTTTGACAGTTCAAAAAACTTTCACAAAAATAGAAGTTTTAAGAAGAGATTTTGAAATAAGTCAGATGTATTCTCCGTCCTCCTCAGGCAGTTTCTCGGTGTTTCGTGGAGCTGCACTGCTGGTGGAGCTCTTGCGCTGCTCTGGATCTGCTCCGTCTTTCTAGAATGATCTCCAGCGGCTCTGGCCTGCGCAGCTCCGTGCTCACGCTCCGAGCGGGAGAACGAGAAAAACACGCGATGTTTGGAGGGGCTCCAGTGCATCTGTTGTAAACCTTAGAGTTAACTGTTTAGGTTTCAGTCATCAGTTTTGCCGGGCACTGCTGCTAGGTAACACTGTTGTCCATATCGCGGTCCGACGAGGGAGTTTAATCGCTAAAACAGTGAAGATGTAAGTCTGGGGTTTACTGTATGGTCGTTGACGCTCGCTGCTAACTAGCTACAAGTCTTGTTAGTGTGCTATAATGCGGATCAACTAGCTAACGTTAGCTAACTGACTTAGCACACGAGTTAGCACCAGCGGTGTAGCCATACTTAACGACTGTCAAGACTAAAAGGCGCCGCGTGTCGGTAAATAAACTGACAAATAACTTTCACTAGTAATATAACGTGGCACCGCCGGGTCTAAAGTCGTAACGTTATGTAGTTTAGTTTATGCGCCTTGCAGCAGCTCAATTATCGTTAGCTAGCAGGCTAATGTCAGCCAACATGCCAAGGGTAAGGTTAGCACTGAAAAAGCATGGTGTCATGCTCGGAAGATTTCACTTTAAGCTAACGTGAGCTAACGCTAACCTTCATAAACTTGTCAGTGGTACTGAAGCTGCCCTTATTCGAAACAAAAATACTTCTCCTCAGTGTGGTTCACATCTAAATAGCCACGCAGCTTACTTTTAATGTAGTATTCCCCAGCTCCCTCTTAGTGTGTTAATCTGTGTTGCTCCAACATGTGCACAATCTGTAATATACAATTAACAGGTGCATTATCTAGATTAAAAAGCTACTGCTTCAGGGTGTTTTTGAGAATCGTTGTGATATATGAGCAAAGACATGAAGGATACTTGAGAAGCTCTCATGCTAATTTGGAATGAATGAGTGACGCCTTCCTCAACGTGACCTCAAATGTACTGCACCCTATAGGCCTACACGTGGGCCACATTAGCAGAGCATCCACCCTAATATTAACGAGCAGAACGCTCAGTTCCTGAATAATTACCATGTGAGATTAGAGTAAGGCGTGAATTGATTGTCCCAGTGTCACTTACTCCCTCTTTCTGCTCTTTGCCATCAGGCAGCCAGCAACAGCGAAGTGGTATGACAGACGAGACTCTGTATTCATAGAGTTCTGTGTGGAGGACAGCAAAGATGTGAAAGTAAATTTCGACAAGTCAAAAATGAATTTCGGGTAAGTTACATTACCAGAATGTTTAATAGTTATTTAATTTGCAATCAATATGTCCTAGTAGCATCCTAAAGAAAGCCTTAAGCTCAGGGGTGGGCACTCCTGGTCCTCGAGGGCCACTATCCAGCATGTTTTAGATGTTTCCCTCTTCCAACACACTGATTCAAATGATCAGCTCATCATCAAGCTCTGCAGAAGCCTGATAATGATCCTGATCATTTGAATCAGGTGTGTTGGAAGAGGGAAACATCTAAAACATGAAGGATAATGGCCCTCGAGGACCGGAGTTGCCCATCCCTGATCTAGCTGGTTGAAAAAACTACAGCAGCAAGTATAGAGTAAAAAAATGAAGAGCCCAGGATCATGTCTTGAGAGGCACCAACATTCAACATCTTTCATTTTGTCTTAACATCAAGATGAACAAAATAATGTCGCTTTGACATAGTTTACATCAGTACAAAGGTTGCACAGCAAATCAGAGTAAGAATCATCCTTTCTGAATGGGATAAAGGTGATTTTAAAAATGATTGATGTGATGATGTAAAGCAGAAAAAAAGGAAATTTGGTGCAGCAAACTTGCAAACATTATGTTTTGTTGCTGTGGGGGGAAAACAGCCTCTTCCTACTTTGCGTTTGTAAATTTAGTAGCACATGCACTCTTTCTGTTGGTGTAAGCCAGATGTCAACAGTGAGGAAAAAGTTATGTCATCTGCTCCTTAGGGAGTGCAAGGCAATAACAACAGAATGTGAATTTGCAAGCAAAACACTATAAAGGCTATGCAGTCCTGCAAGCATGAGTAATTCATAAGCTGAGCTGGCAATGGATGATGCTCCTGACGTTAAGATGCTGTTTGTGGTTAGAGAGATGTAATAGAGTGGACAGTGATCCAAAAGAAGCAAACGTAGAAAGCAAGAAGGAAAGCAAAATGAAGGAAAGCCATCTATGTACACAACACAAGCACAAACCATGCAGGAAGTTTAGAAAGAGAGTGAAGCGTGAATTAAATGATAATAATGGATGAGTACTTACTCTGCAATGCTCTGAACCGTGATATTTCCCCCCCATCCTCCTTACCCACAGCCCTCATTTGTTTGCTGATGGCTTGGCAGATTTCTTTGCCGGCTGCAATTTGTGCCTTCTCTCCAAGTAAGCCCCCCAGGGTGGCACGTAGCATGAAGGAGACACAGCGGCGAGAGTACACAGCCTCAACATGGGTCTGTGTGGCCCGTGGGTGAGACACGAGGTCCAAAACGTGGGACAGGAATGTGGCAAAGTTGCGCTCCAGCCACTGACCACCAAGCGTCGTCACAAACACAACGTAAGCCTGAGGAAAATGAAGCAGGATGACGCATGAGACTGTGGAATCCAACAACGCAGGCTCTTGTTCCTATTACATCCGGTGAATACGCCTCACCTGTGTGACGCCCACCCGCACCTCCCTGCTGACAGAGCCTCCCCCTTTCAACATCTCCCCGCCGCTCTTTAGGAAGCCAGATCCTCCACGCAGAAAGCCTGTGGCCATCAGCTCCAGCACTTCCTCCAGAGTGGCTCGCTTCACATTCTGACGCATCACTGTGGAAGAACAGGATTGAGACCATGAGGGACAAAAACCGATGAGCTAGTCTACATAACATGAAAGTAGCCAAACATGAGCTACACAAAGCTACTTTTTAACCTACCAGCTGCTTGTTTGGGCATCAGGGCAGTGGCCATGACCGTCCCCAGCAATTTGGCCACTGCTACCCGCACACCATAGTTAGAACCCTCCAAAGCTTTGAAACACAAAGTGGCCATGTTCTCCAGTTCTGTAGTCCACATGAACACTGCCTCATTCTGCAGCTCCAACAGGCACTGATCAAGCAAGAAGAATGAAGATGTTCTAATTAATAACTACATTATTATATACAGGCATACTGGTGATTACTAATTTTATGTATAATTAGCTTAACAACACAACTTGGACCAGTACAATTTATGTCACGCTTTCTAAACAGGAAATCATCTTTCACAATAAGAAAGGGAGGGGATTTGCGCAACATATCTGAGTTTGGTTAACATAAATGACACAGCAAAATTATAACAGTCAGGGTTGTTTTCTAACGGTGCAGTTTACTCCTACTAACATTCTGCAGTGTTACGTATCTCCTAAAGAAAAGAAAATGAGACTATAGCTTAAACAGTGATCATAAAACAAAATCTTCTGGTCCATTTATTTTTTTCACAGGAACAGAAGATACAGGCTACATTACACATTGCATGCGTTTGTTTTTTATTTGCAATATGTTCTTTTGCATGCAATATGCAGACAAATGGGACATACTGCTTTGTCATAATACTGAGCCTTATGCTTTGAACATCTTACTGATATAGCCGTCGCAGTCTGACGTGTGAAATGAGCTGTCATCTGTCTGTGTGCTCTTGGCAGCTCAAGCTTGTTTATACTTGCACAGAACACTGAGATTTATCTTCTGCCGCACAGAGGACTGGAGGTCAGGATGGCCAGAAAAGCATGCTGGCTTGCATAGTGTAAAATAAAACCGGATGTAGTAGGACATCCTGGTATTTTGGCAAACTGCATTTGGCATACTCTGTAATAGGAAGTACTAAATCTTTGTCTGGCATCCTATATAGTATAATAGTATAGATATTGGAATGCACCCACAGTCTTGGGTATTGCTGAAGAATCCCAAGACGTGTGTGGCGATTAGACTACATAATGCCAGCTCAATTTGTAAGAATCCTCCACCAGTGCAAGATATCCCCACAAAGAAGTAGATATAATAAAGATGAATCCTTTCATTTGACTATGTCTCCTAAATATACTTTTGTTAAATGCTTTACAGCTCCAGTAGGTGTTTTGCTGATACCAACCTTTGCTACTGAACAGCGCACGGCCATGGACCGGTCTGTGAGTAGAGAGCGGGCATTCTTGTAAATATCTCTGTGACATGATGCTGCAGCTCCACCCAGTCCACTGAGCACCTTCTGCAGGCTGAGGAGGATTTCTCCTCTGCCCTGGGACTATATCAATAAAATAAGAGGGGAGATAAAAGAATAAAAATAGATGTCATGTCAGTTTCTGAACAATAGATCTCTAATGATCCATTACTGTTCCTATATTCCAATGTACAATTTGATGCTATTCTTTGTACACTACTATTACATTTCCCAGTTATGTATGTCTAAAAAAATATATACCTCTGCACTCTTTAATGCCTTCAAAAGATTATTAATGGTGTCTGGAAAGGAGCTTCCCAGCATCCTGCCCATCTTCTCATAAAAGGCCCCAACACATGCCACTGCAGCACTGCAAGGAAAGTGTAAGCATTCAAAGGAAATTGTAAATCACCTTAAATCATTTGATAAACAACAGCAATCATTGTGAGAATTCAGAATTATTTCAATGAAAATATAAACTGGATTATCTCATGAAACTGAACTGCCATAAACTTTTGTAAGACTGGCTTTTATTTTATGGATAACTGGTGATACCCTGCTGCAAAAAACATTATCATCTACTTTAAAACACTGCAGGAAGAGCCCAGCTGCTTAGTGGGTAGCAAGGAGGTCCTGAACCCCATGTGAAACCCTACATCCCCTCTGAATCCCTACAGAAGCAAGAAGGAAGAATAAAACCCTGCAGGACACCACTGATGTGGCTTCATCCACTTTTAGGTTCCATTAATGCGAGAAAGAAACACCGCATAATATCTACTCATGTACACTTAATCCCCCCTTTTAAACATGAAATGTCATTCTGCAGATTAACGCTTGGCTTAACTGCTAATGCCCTTGAAGGTGGGTCTACTGGATATGCCTGAAACTCCAAATGCAGAATCCTAAACAGCTTATACCTTAATGCAAATGTGTATATGTTGAAACAGAGAGTCAATATGCACAGTTACTGTACAAAAATAGTCAAATAAAACATACACTGCTGTGATTATATGGGGTCTTACAGTTTTGTTGGCAAGTACGCTGGTGTGTCATCCTTGCTTTTAATGATGTCATTGCACTTATCCAGAGTCTGGAAAACAGTAAAGGTGTCTCCAATGCTGTAGAGGGTAGCCAGGTTTTTGGCCAGGAGTTTTCTGGTTGGTGGTCCAGGGGCGCTGCTGATCAGTCCTGTCAGCTGTTCCACCAGCTTCTTCTGCTTCTCTTTCACATCCACCTGCCATTCAAACACAAAATATAGTTACAGACTGCTTCCTCTGACACCCACTCAGAAAAACGCTGCCTACATGGGAATGGTTACCTTATTCGCTGCCACAAGGACTTTATCCAAGAAGCGGAGCCATTCGAAGATGAACACAGGCCTCTTTGCTTCAGTGATCTGGGCCAAAGCATCTTCGTTGAGCAGCAGACTGTGAGCCAGCTCCATGGCGAGGACTTCTTTGCACCGAGCTGTACACCCTCGTCTGTGTAATGTCATATCAAGGGGGCTACATTGTCGTTTAATGTCTCCAACAATCAGTCTAGGTGTCACCCACACAGCTTATAGCCCCACCTCAGGTCCAAAGCTTTAAACACTTTAAAATTATAGCTTATGTGTCGGATAAAATGCATCAAACTCAATGTCAGCGCTGTGTAGCGTTAACACTTTGCTGTTCCGTGTTGACAGCTGCCAGCCTCCAGCTGTTGACAGGCGAGCTGGTTAGCAACCTAAGCTAGCTAGTTTCTCCAAGGAACAAGCTAAACTGCGGCTGCACACTCTCACCCAAATACGGCTTTAGCTGCCTGTCGTTACCTTTAAAAACATTCAGCTGCTCAAATAACCCCTGAGAAATAAACACATTCTAGTTTTATGTGATATACGTGAGCAAACTGTCCATCCTACCTGTGTTTCGATGACCCAGGATGAATGACGACGAGTATCTTCGGTGTCGCATTAAAGTTTGTCCGATGCGAAACCGTGCGAATACTGTAACTTAACCAGTAAAACTGAGTATAATAACCAAACATTGTGTCACATTATGTGTATATATTTTTTAAAAATGTTTCCGGCCACACAGCATTAATACTTTTCCCTGAATTATTTGTAAAACGAACTGGAACCTTAGACTACACTTTGCAGCTAGTCGGAATGTATCTGTGAACGAACCAAACATCAACGGAGCGAATACAAATGCACAACCAGCTAAATTTTGAAGCAGTGTAGCTGTTCTTTTCTACATTTTCTCTCCGTTGTGCTTCCATAATGTCTGACGAGGAAGAGGACTACATGTCCGATGCATTTCTTAGTAAAATGTAAGTGTTTTACGAAGCTGCTGAAGAGAAAGGACGTCGAGGCTGTTAAATTAGAAACAACGATGTAGTTTATTGACCTGTGATGTCAGTCCTAGAACGGTGAAGTTAATTCATAAGTGTTCAGAGAAGTGTCACCTGTTTCAGTCATTGCTTTTAGAATAACTCCGTTGTTTTTCAACCCAGTCATATTGTTTTTGTGTTCTCCTGTCTGTTAGTCAAGATGTGAAACCAGGTGTCAGCATGGTGAGGCGGGTAAAAGAAGCAATGAAAAAGGAGGCACAGCAAAAGGAAACGAACATCAAGAACCGTCAGAAGACCTACAAGGAGCAGGAGAAGGAAAGCAGAGAAGCAGCTTTGCAGAGCTCCATCAGCAATGAGAACAAGGGATTTGCACTTCTACAGAAAATGGGTTACAAGGCTGGTGAAGGCCTTGGCAAGAAGGGCAAGTGTTTTTTCTACTACAACAAAAAAAATAAACGCAGCATGCAAACAGCCTTTTTTGGTGGTATGTTAAGTAGGATCGTAGCCAGGCACTTGAATGTCCACAACTCCACCATCTGTCATTAAAAAAACAATAGTTTCAGACAGCATGGTGCGACAGACAATCTGTCACATGATGCTCTGGATGGACGGGTCCAGCAACGTGATCTTGTCCCACAAATTGTCTACCATTTTCCCCAAGCCCTTGAGGAAAACTGCTACAACATTCCATAAGCAGCATCCACAAATGGTGGACACCTTTGTTATTGGTTTGTAATTAATGGTCCAAAATCTGCCCAAAATCATTTCCAATATAGTTCCTTCGTACGTTGTTGTTTCACGACATCCATTCTGTTGTAGAGATGCTGTGTGTTGGAGCAACAAATACTTACTATAAATGTAAATATTCCCCAATGTTAAAAATAATTGATAGAGTTTAATAAACTATTACACGCGATGGTTATATTTTTGCTCAGTATAAATTCTGTTATTTTGAAATCTATTTTGCATTCATCCTAAGTATTAATGCCAAACTCTGTTATGTCTTCAGGAGCCGGGAGGGTTGATCCAATTCCACTTAATATCAAAACAGGTAGGCAGTACATTTTTTAATTTAAAGTGTATTTGTTAATATTGTGTGCAGTCCAGCTGAAGGATTACTGTGTTTATTTCTTTTCTCTCTATATTCAATCAGACAGAGGGGGCATTGGCATGGAAGAGGCGAAGAAAAGAAAAGCTGAGGAGGAACTTGAATATTATCGGCAAAAAGTACGAGCCAAACAACAGAATGAGACCAAATCTCTGGAAGATTTTAGGTAAAACTTGCAGCTCCCTGTGACATTGTCCCTTCCTATATAATAAAACTATTTTATAGGCTGTGTATGTAAACTTGTGCTTGTTCATTTAAGGTCAAGAGTAAGGACGGAGAGGGAGGAACGAAAGATTGAAGGTGACCTCAGGAGGAGTCAGCGATCTTGTGAACAGCTCGACAGTCAGAAGGTAGGAAGAATTGTGAGCATAGCCTCGAATCATCTTCACATCTTGGTGCTAATGCTGGGGTTTTTTTTTATCTCGAATCTTTCTCTCTGCTGTGAAAAGAGAAAAATTACATGCCCTAATGCTTAATTTGCTCTACGTCAATAAAGGAACTGTAGAGTTTTCTACGTGTGAATCCTTCATTTGACATGTCTTTTCATTTTAGGGCATAACTGTACCTCGAGAAGACTGGTACTGGCCTAAAGCAAACGCTGATGACGATGAGGAAGATGGTCCGAAAGAGGAGGAGGAGGAGGAAGAGGAGGAGGAGGAGGAGGAGGAGGAGGACGAGATTGTCGAACTAACTGTTAGTATTTCATTTAGCTTGTTTTTCAGATTAATCGATTAGTTGTTTGTCATAAAATAGTGAAAAATGTCAATCAGCCCAAGATTA